>JAVJIF010003847.1:0-295800 GCA_038442645.1 Agave tequilana
ATATTCTGTTTAAATTCCTCTAATTGTACAATTAATTGGGATCAAATTCAAGAAATTAAAACCCTAATTTTTCCTATTTTTTGGCTTCAGTCGATTAAACAGAAACCGCACAGGATAACTGTTTCGTCGACTGTTAGTCGACTAGCCCATAACACTAGTCGACTAGGTCTGTTTCCAGAAAGTTGTGAACTCTCTGTTTTTTTACTGATTAGTCGACTTGACATTTTGATTAGTCGACTAATAATGAGTATAGTCGACTAACCCTTTTCCCAAGTCGACTAATAGATTAACCGAGAGTTGCCTTCCTGCAGGAGTCGACTAATCTTGCCCTTAGTCGACTAACCTATTATTGTGTAGTCGACTAATCCTTCCTCTATGGTCGACTATATTGACCCAAGTCGACTAATCCCCTTTTGTAGTCGACTTGACTTAGCCTTAGTCGACTAGGCTTACCTTGACTAGTCGGCTAATGGCTGTTTATTTCAATCATGAATGTATGTTACACATTTAAGTTATGGTGTTAATATTGATTGAATTGGTCAAGTGACAATGAATTGAAGTATTATAGTATTACTCAAATAAAAGATTAGAGAATATTATTGGTTAGTTTTGTATTCATACGGTTTATTGATTTAGTAGTTGCCAAAGTGACCTATATTAGTAAGCCTTATGAATATACAACTACATAAAAGACTTGTCAATAAGAGTGACATTAAAGACAATAATATTCTCGATGGCGGTCATAGTTAGGAGATTGGGACTGGCCCAAAGGAAAGTCTCTTTCAAATAATTATGAACCGGGGTAGGATAGTGTAATTTATGTAACTTAATGGTGTAGAATTGGATACCCAAAGGTAACATGACTTACTATCTAAGTGACATAAATTATATTAGACCTACATAGGTGATAAAAGGTCTCACCTAAAGAGTGAACACTAGATATGCTTAGGTTTCGCCCAAAGGAGGAATCAAAGTGATATCAATAGTTCATCTTCATAAATTAAAGATTTTGTATTGATTCGAGGCCTTAATGTGAGCTTGTCCTATTTTGTTTCAGTGAATGTTCCCACTTCCCTTCACTCTCATGCAACTAGCATTCCAGCCCTGGATGGTACAAACTTCTCTGAGTGGTTTGAGCATGTCCAATTCACACTGGGTGTACTGGACCTTGACATGGCTCTTTTAGTAGAGAAACCTGATGAAGTGACTGCTGAAAGCACTGCAGACCAGGTTAGCCATGCCAAAGCTTGGGAAAGGTCGAATAGACTCAGTCTCATGTTCATCAAGATGACCATTGCCAATAACATCAAGACTTCACTCCCACATACTACTAGTGCATCTGAACTTTTAACTGCTGTTAAAGACCGATTTAAGTCTGCAGATAAGTCATAAGACTCTTCATCTGCAGATACTAATGTTAACAAAAGAAATTTTAATGGAAAGATGTTAAGAGGTGAATTTGTCCTTAATATCTGTCATGTGAGATGAGACTCCTGAATCTAATATCCAAGGTCTGTGAGGAGAGGCAATATAAGCATTCATAGCTGAAGAGGATAGTTGAGTTCATGAATAACCTGTCTGATAGAACTCGAGCTGACGTAACCTGTCATACTCGTCCTGTGATATCCGAACAGTAAGAGCACCAGAAGGTGCAGAGGCAATATTCGAGACAACATGAGCAGTATCATCAGAGAGCCAAGAATGAGAAAGCAAAAAGATGAAGTATTTGAGACAACTGACATAGCAGCCAATTATAGAATCACTAGAAAATAGCCAGTAGTAGTAAACAACTGGTAATGAAGAGAAACAAGTAACTTAGTTACCATATAGTAGCATAGACTTAAATAGCCAGATCAGATGTAAAAATCTGATTTTTGAACAGTAAACAGAGCAGATCTCACCAGAAAAGTCTCATAGAGCATCAAAGAAGCCAAATCAGATGAAAAAATCTGATTTTTGAGTAATAAACAGATCAGATCTTACCAGATAGAGCTTGAAGAGCATCAAAATAGTCAGATCAGAAGTAAAAAAATCTGATTTTTGAGCAGTAAACAGAGCAGATCTCACCAGAAAAGTCTCATAAAGCATCAAGAAGCCAGATCAGATTAAAAAACTAATTTTTGATCAGTAAACAAAGCAGATCTCACCAAGAAGCCTCGTAGAGCATCAAAGAAGCCTCAGATGTAAAAATCTAATCTTTGAGTAGTAAACATATCAGATCTCACCAGATAGGACTTATAGAGCATCAAAATAGCCAGATCAGATGTAAAAATCTGTTTTTTAAACAGTAGACATGGCAGATCTCACCAAAGAAGCCTTGTAGATCATCAAGAAGACTAGATCAGAAGAAAAAATCAGATTTTTAGAGAAGTTGTGACACTCCTTGAAGATGTTGGAGGTTTTGCGGTACTATTGGAGGTGGGGCGACAATCCTTAGAGATGTTGGAGATCGGCGACACTCCTTGGAGATGTTTGAAAGATGTTATGGCACTCCTTGGATGTTACAACACTTTTTGGAGGTGGGGCGGCAATCCTTAGAGTCTTGGAGAAGGTGGCTGAGGAGAGGAAAGGAAAGAGTTTTAAGGTTAGAGTTTTCCTTACTCTGATACCATGTAAAGAAATAGAAAACCCTAAAAAAGAATTAATTGATAATAAAGGAGAGACAATACATATATATAATAAAAGTGATGGGTATGGGTCTATTAGGCAGAATCTCAATAGCTCAATAACCAATAGCCAATAACTATTCTAATAGTTTGATTTCTAGGGTTAAGAAGAAAATTAGAAAAGTAATTTAGTAGTGATTTTTACCTTGATGAAATATGCATACTTTATACACTTACACACTTAGGGTTCAAAAACAAAGATTCTTATGCCTTCTAAAAAAAGAAAGAAAAAGATAAGATAAAAATTTATATATATCAAATCCTCTGATTAAGTTGGGTATTTGTGCCTCATAAAGCATAAGTATTCACGCCTAAAAGCGGTCCATATAATAAATAAATCTTTAGTTTTGTGGTCTTATTTGCTCGAGCTCTTAAGTCCTTGGAGTGTTTCTCACCCGGTGCCTCAAGACCATCCAGTTTGGTGTCACCGACTAAAGGCTCGTTACATGGGCAGATTAGAACGCCTAATAGAACTAAAGAATAATACCACCAAAAAATATGAAAAGAAAAAAATAAATAAGGCATGAGAGTAAGAGTTAAAAAACCTAGACAAAATTTCACGGTCAAGAAGGTGTATATGATTCAGGGTAAAGCAATAGACTAGATAAAAAATACAGTTTAACTTCTTACTTTAATTGATAACAAGTTTTTGAATAGAGACTAAGTTTGAGAATGAAAAATCGGTTTTCCTGTAACTTATAGATTATTTAAACTCTTACAATAATACTTCAAATATTTTCTCACCTTTGTGAAATACTTTTCGAAAATACTAATACTTTGCTTCTCTTTCTTTATAGATTTTATGGGTATAATCTACTGAAAACCCTCATGAAACAAAACTCATCCTCTAGGGGTAACCTAGAGGTTTAACGGCTTGTTGCATATGCTAAGTGTAACCGTGATTCTTACGAAAGTGAGTTAGAATAAGTTAGCTTTGTTTCACTTTTTATTTGTTTACTCAAGGACGAGCAAAAGATAGGTGTGGGGTGTGATCGGTCACGATATTGCATATTTATCGTCACATTCTCATATTTATTGTTTAATAAAGTCTGCTTTAATTATCTTTTTTGTCTAATAATTTGCAGGGTCTTTACTAAAGGAGAAAGAAGAGAAAACGAGCCCAAAAGCCCACTAAAATTCAGATTAAATAAAAATCAAGGATTAGGGCAATTGTCAGCTGAAGATCAGAGCAAATCAGAAAGATAACACCAAATCAAAACCGGTTAAATTAGGATTTTGATAGATCCATTCCGATTAGTTGAAGATCAACAATGATATAGATGAATCCAGAGCCCAAACTGAATATCTATCAGGAGATAAAGGATGTTCGAGAGATCAGAGGCTCGCGCACCACATCCAGGCCGCGAAACGCCGTAAATGTTGTGTTTCCGCCGCATTACAGTTGAGATACAGGGAGCGTTTGCTCCTCAATCTTCAGACGCTCTCTCCCATTGTGTTTTTACTATAAATACCTGCAAATTCTGAGGCCAGAGGAGACGATTCAACAGAGAGCATATGCTAAGCTGTTCTTTAGTTTGTAACTTAGGTTTTGTTTTCTTTTTAATGTAATTTTTCATTTTATTTATGTAACTGAGATGAGAGATGAGTTTCATAGGAGAACGAGAGTGGAACTTGTACTAAGCGTGACATCGGTGTAAGTCCTTTTCTTTCATTGTTATTTTAATCGAATCAAAGTTACATTTTTATATTCTTCTTCTTCTCTTACTCTTCTTCTATCTGGTTTTGATGAGAATTTAAATGAAACCTATAACATCAAAACTGCCTTGTCATTGCAAGTGCCATTGATGACTTATGGTGATGAATAACTATTCCTTTGTTAGTTTAGCTTGCACTTTAATTCATAGTGTTAATCGGGAACGGGGAAGATCTTATTTGTCATGCTTTGCTCGCCTTCAAGACAAGGTAAGTCTTTGCAAGGATTCAGGTACATGATCAACCAAAAAAGGTAAGTAAGTACTTTTAGAGTTTTCTTTTTTCTTTTAATCTTTAGTTTAGATCACCATCATCGCCAACTCTCAACTTTATTCACGATTTTCACTTTTTATTGTACAAAATTATTTTTTATTTTCTCCACCTTCTCAATCTACCACTTTCTTCTTAACTTAACAATAGATTCTTTTTCTTTTCAAGAGCAAGAGAAGAACTTTTAACCATTTTTAGTGAACTAAAAGAGAACTTACAACACGCTTCCATCGCAAGTCCCTCCTTATGGATCACGACCCGCATAGCCACTTGCTATCGCGGTAGAATTGAGTACCTTGCACACTTCTATTTTTTATTCTAAAGTTTTGGTATTTTCTGTGCAGGTTACCCTCAATCAATGTCTCATGTATTTCTCACCCATGTCGGGCTTTTACCCTCGTTGATTTTTTTCTGCTTTATATTCTTACTTTCCTGAGTTATTATCATATTATAACGACTCTAAAGTTCCCTCCCAAACTGCAGCTGATGTGTGAAATTAGGGGTGTTACATGAACTCTTCATGGCTTCCTCCAATTGAATGTAAGGCTAGGCGTGGGATAAAACTTCACTCATTCGAGTGACGTCATGCTTCAATAGGTGCTTGTACAGTGAGTGAGAGATCTACAGCTCGCTGACGAATGCGAGTGCAGAGACATCCTCACCACAGTTGAGAACATTGGCAAATTGGCTTTGGAAGTAAACAATGTAAGACTTGAGGCTATCACCATGCCTCATCTTAACGGAGAGGAGGTGATAGTTGTTCTTCTTGACTCCTGACGAGAGGCGTAATGAGTAAGAAACACTTCAATTAGCTCCTCGAAGTTGTAAAGGTGGCACAGAGTAGAACCAATCAAAGACCACGCCTTTTAAGCTGGACGTAAGGTTAGGCACATGATCAGATCGTTGCAGGAGTAAAGCACCATCTTGTCCCGAAAATGCCCGATGTGCTGAAACTGATCACTTATTCCACAGTAATAGTCGAAGATTAGAGTTGAGAACTTCCTCGTGAACTCACATTCCAGGATCTCTTTGCAGAGAGGAGAGTCGGAGACTTTGACAATTCAAAGTGTTGATTGGGTGTTGAGCTGCAACTTAGCCTCCTTGACCCATCTTTGGATCAGCTCATCGAGGACTCGAATGTCGAGAGATTTTTTGATTCCATTCTCGCTTTCTAACTACATCGGTGTCTAGGTGTTTGGAGGGCAGTGATATGGGCCTAGAGTTGTCCGCTGAGCTGCCTCAACGCCTCATGTTCATGGATGATATTCTCGCGGTCGAGATCCGCCTACTCCTAATCGCGATCTGACTGGGCTTGTTGCTCCTTCATTTGCTCCTTCATGTCGGCGAGCATTTGAAGGATTTGATCTTCATACTGCGGCGGTGGTTGGACGCTGATGGCCGGCCCCTGAGGCGAGGAGGAGCAAGTGTCGTTGGTAGTATGCAGCTGATCGACGACATGTGGGGACCATGCCCCCAATGGCACTGATGGCCTTGCCCTTTAACACGGGATGCTATTTTGAGTACTTGTCTGCTTTCTCGGGGCCATCGACACTGGAGAGAGGCTTGTTTAGAAAGGTTTTGGGTTGGATGGGAAGGAGACCTTGAGTGTGGACTCAGATCTTAATGAAAGCACCAGTTTGTGATAGATAAAAATCAGCTCACTGTGGATCGACCCACCATAAGCAAATTTTAGAGGCGCTCCCCCGGGGATGTTACCTGTCAGAGCACACAGAACAAAAGACACCTTTAAGATTAGAAGCACCGATGTGGTGCCAACCAAAGACCCTCGGGCGTGAGAATCAGTCGATGAAATGACAGGAAGGACCGACAAAAGAAAACTATCGGTGTGATGGAATGGTGAACTAGCACAAGAAAGTGCTAGAGTGTGAAAGGATTGGAATAAGGAACTTTCAGTGTGGTGGATGGACTAGCACAGAGAACTGCTAGTGTAGTGGATGGACTGAAATAGGAAACTTCCAGTGTGGTATATGAACTAGCACAGAGAACTGCTAGTGTAATGGATGGATTGGAATAGAAACTTCCAGTGTAGTGATGTATGTGTGCGCTCTCATGATTAGAGAAGCGATCGATCTCCTTCTCTTAGGAGAAGAAGGATCTTATGTACCTGATAAGGATGTCAGTGTGGAGGCGGATGTCTTCATCAACGAGATTTGTTCTCTTTCCCAAATAAAGAGTATGTCTCTGCTTCTGCATTCAGTTCAACAGTACATTGATAAAAGTAATTGACAACTTCACCGGTTCAACAGTACACTGACAAGAGAAATTAAAGCTCACATAGGTTATCGTCTACCTATCTAGACACATATAGCGATCTTTCTTGGAAGTTTTAAGCAGTTGAATAGTACACTCACGAAGATCATAATTCAGACAAATCAAGCTCAGGGCATTTCAAAAAATTGCCAGCACAATCACAAAGGCCCAAATTAAGATGAAGTCTAAAGTATTTCAAAATCCTTCCCAGTCAATCATGTTTCGAAAACTTTAGAGGGGGTTCTGTAGGCTGTTTAAACATCACTGAAGACAAAACCTCAAAACCGCAGACCTTAGACCAAACGTGAGGGTCGTGTTTCAACCCCAAGCGCAGATGTCACACTCCAACAAATGCGACACGAGGGTCATGTTCTATGCCAAATGAGATGGTCGTGATTTAGAAGCGAGCCTGAGTAGCACTGCATTTCATGCGTTCCTGCAAGCTCCGCGTTCTAACTCAAACGTGAGCCTACGAGTTTCGAGTTCCAATATGGATGGGAACCTGTGAGCTCCGTGTCTAACAATAGAACGAGATTCACGTCCAGTGCGAGACTCACGTTCTTTTGTAACTGAATCCCATTACTAGGTCAATTAACACCCACGTAAAGTGGGAGTTAATTCCCATTATGGAGAATTTTTAGGGGACAATTCTACCCCTAAGAATCCCTATAAATAGCTATGAAAGCTATGAAAAGACCCCAGTTCAGTGATAAAAACAAAAAAGGTTTTTTGAAGAAAAGTTAACTTGCTCCAAAATTCAGCTTTAGAGAGAGAAAAAAGAGAAATTCTTTTGAAAAGAAAAGACTCAAAACACTTGTGTTCAAGTAGAGTTTTTTCATCTCTTTGAGAGCAATCACAAAGATCCAAAATAAGCTTTCAATTCGGCCGTCAATGGAGAACAAGAATCACTTTTCACAGCTACATCAAGAACCCAGGTTTAAACAAAGGGAGATCCACACAAACCCTCCTCCCTTTTGTAATCTGATTTTTAATCAGTTGTAATTTTTCATCTACTCAAAAAAAATTTACTTCAAATTTTACCGACAAATAGATGGGTCGACTACTGGCATATTTGTAGGGACCCAGGCGAACACATCCAAGTTGTAAGATAAGTAATCTTTAAGCCATACATTTTCATCTGCCGAAAGATTTGCTCCGATTAGAACGGCCCGCTCCGAGTGTAACGGGTCAACATAGATCAGCTCTGCATCCTCATCTGATCGACTATCGAGAGCCTCTAAGTCATCAGAGGAGTCAGTTTCTTGGCTTTTGTCACTCTGTAATTGCTATTAGGCGGTGATCTCCTCCTGTTTTCTTCCTTGAGGGTGGTCTTAGTCAGAGACCGCCTTTGCGTTCCTTGCCACCCACCCGGATTTCTTCTGAGCGATTGCGGCAATGTTTCGTGACATGGCTTGGTCCCCTTATGTCTGCGGTTCCCGTTAGAGTGGGATACCGCAGGAGCTAGTGGTAACTGGATGGAATCACCCTCATCCTGTGGACCCAAGGTCGACCGAGGATCCTGTTGTGTGGGGACTCAACATCGATCATGAAGAACTCCGTAATGACATTGCATGGATCGGCGCGGACCGGGAGCGAGATCGTACTCGGAGACCGAGTCTCGTTCCCGTCAAACCCGTACAAGCTGGATCGAGTTCGAGGGTTGATCATGGCTTGGGCAGTCTCCGGGTTATCCTTCATTCTGTTCAGAGCGCCTTCAGATAGAATGTTGACGCTACTCCCACTGTCGACCAGGATTCTAGACACTCAGCAGTTGTCAATATGATAATGGCGATCAGGGCATCGCTGTGTGGGAAATGGACCGCACAGGCATCTGCTTCCGAGAACATGATTGGCTTGCTCGGGGTCAAAGGGGGACCAGTCAGGACCATCGAATAGCTAGCCCTACGGGCCTCATTAATATAGATGGACCTCTCTCTCTCGAGGTGGTGCCCTACAGTGGGCAGGCTCTGAAAATGGCATCGACTTCCCAGTAGTTGACGAGAGAGCGACTCATCGAGCTGCTAAGCTTCAAGAGTCTCCTTCCGCACCTTTAACTTTGAAGGTTCGCTGGGATTTAGGATGAACTCCTTGAGGTGCCCCCGGTTGATGAGTTTCGGGAACTGCTTCCGAAGATATCAACAATCCGCTGTATGGTGGCCCATGCCGTCATCCAGGACCCTTCAAGTTAGGTGGAAGCGGTCTCGGACGTCTCAGCCAGGATTGGTCCTGGATCGCACTGAAGATCCGGTCGGTGGAAGTCTTGAATGGAGTGAGGCCAGTGTCAACTCCGTATACCTCAACGGGGTTCGGGAAAGAACTCGGTTGAGGTAGTTTCTTGAAACTGTTCTGCCCTCGATTTTGAGCCTTCTTCGAAGGAGCAGACTGCGACTTTATCTTCTTTCCCTCACTTTCTTGCTTAGGAGGTCATATCGTCAAGCTTCGCATCACTTCTTCTAGTTGGACATACTTATGGGCTTGAGATAAGATATCTTTCATGTTGGTGATGTCATGTTTCACCAAATACTTGTATAAGAAATGATCGGTTTGCAGTCTGATAATGAATGCGGTCACAGCAATATCGTCGCTACAGTTATAAACCATAGCTATCTGGCTTTAGAAATAACTGATGTAGCGCTTGAGGGTCTCCCCTGGCTTCATCTTGATGCTGAGGAGGTGGTTATTGTTCTTCTTAAACTCTTGCCACTCGAGGCGTATTGATTAAAAAAGGCATTGCTTACCTCCTCAAAGCTTCAGAGAGATCGACGAGAGGAAGTAGAACCAATCCAAAGCCAAGCCTTTCAGACTAGAAGGAAACACTCAGCACATGAGGTAATCGTCGTGAGAGTAGACCACCATCTTGACCTGATAAGCTCGGAGATGTTGGACGGGGTCAGTCGTTTCGGTGTAGCAATCGCAGCTTGGTATCATGAACTTTTTAAGAAAGCAATGAAACATGATCTTCTCCGAAAGAGGAGAATCACAGATCCTCAGAACAAAAGATCCTGGCACACCGTGGGAATGCGGTTTGTCTTCATCAATCCACTTTCTGACCATCTCCACCAACTCTTCGACGCGTGGAGTCTTCGTAGATCTGGGTAGTTCGCTTTCATCAAAGCATTCCTCAAGATGTGGGGACGCGGATCGGTGATGCCTTCGACTACCGCCAGTGCAGGCAGTATTCATGACGTGCAGCTGTGAGGGATAAGTGTGGGACTTCTCATCTGAGCCCCTCGTTCGAGCTCTTCAGAGCACCTCCATATGAGTGAGGAGCTGGTTATGGATACGGGTAGCGACATCTCTCTAGGGCAGCTCTTTCGAGCTCACAAACCGCCTCCGCCTCTTGTTCATCAAGTTGCATCTGTAAGCGGTCCAACACCTGAAGAAGTTACCCCTTGGCAGGCAACCTGGATTCATGCTCGTTGGCTACTCACTCGGGAGTAGTCGCGAGCAGTCATCGGGGATGAGGGCTCCTCGTTGATTTCTTGGAGAACCATATCTAGATTTTAGGGGTGGAGATCAGTGGTATTCGTACCCCCATTGATGATATTCTTGCCTTTGGAAACAAAAACTGAGGTGGCGGCCTGCGGGTGGGCCTTCTTGTGAGGAGTCATTGTCGTTTTCTTGGCTTTTGTGGAGAGATTTTTGGAGTAGTGTTTGGCGAAGAGGAGGGAACACTGAGTGTAAACTCAAGAGCTCTCAACAAAGCACCAATGTGGTGGGGGTTTTCCGTCACAGACAGTTGGACACTCCCGATTGATCCTGCCAAGAACACAAGAAAAAGAACACCTATTGTTGACACTCCAAAAAGACAAGCTCCTAGGCAGCACTTCAACCGGTCTGAACGATGTCTACATTCGGCGATATTTACAAAAGTTAGAGTCATGGACGAGCTGATGACCAGTTCTATACCTGCACCAGAGGCAAAAGCATGCCTATAAGGCTAGGTTTGTTCAACATATAGCCTCGCATGAACCCAAATGGGGCTAATTTCGCTCATACCTTTGTCAAAAGGCCGAAGCCACTAGCTTCACATGGAGCTTCAATCAGCCCCGCTGAAGGCTAACCTTAAGTTTCGCGAGAAGCTATTTCACCAACTTCGCTGGAGGTGTGGTCCAGCTCTGCTCTAAGCTAATTCCCTAGCTTCGCCTGAAGCTTCACCTAGCTCATCAAATGAGCTAACTTCTAGCTTCGCTTGAAGCCTTGAAAATAGTTTCGCCTGAAGCTTTTTAAGATGAGCTTTGCATCAAACTCTTACTTAGCTCCGCGGTGAGCTTTACCAGGTTATCAGTTGACCGTTTCAAAATCCCACGACGGATTAATGGATGAACTCCGCTACTTTAGTGGGGTTAATGCCACTTTAAGTGCGCGGTTACACCTGCCCACTTCATCCCACATTAAGTGGAGACAATTAAGACGCAATGGCTATTAATAGCTCACGCGAACCTCCCAGCTTCGCCTGAGCTTGCATTTAGCCTTACAGCAAGGCTATTTCAAGCCTCGCGCGAAGCTAACAGACTGATTCAATCTTGCTGAATTCAATGAGGCAATTACACCCCTATTTTTGCTACAAATAGCCCTTTGCAAGAGAGAAAAGGGGCTAGAAAATTTGGAGAGATCTAAGAGAACGTGTGTTTTCTTGCTTTTAAGCTTTCAAAGCCCCAGAGACTCAACTCTCTTTCATCTAGGGTCCCAACACGCCTTCTATCTTCAGAAGATTTTCAGAACCAAGCGAGAAGGAAATTCTCTCGAGAAGGTTTGAACACCTGACCGATTGCATCATCAACGAGATAAAGTGATCGTGCGCTGATCAGATTCTTACTGGTATACTTCCTCAGAATCTCAGAAGAGATCTACTTGCAATTTTCTTTTTCTTTCTTTAAAGAGTTACTTGTAATTTTGCTCCTCAATATTTTGTAAGTTTTCTCCCGATCAATTTCAATGGAAAAACAAGATGGCGACTCCGATGGAGAGTCGGGTCTTCTTCCGCAGCAAGGAAATGATATCCCAATGCAATGATCAAAATATTGAACCCATCACCATCAAAAATTTGGTCATCCACTTTGACCAAGAGAAGTTCGAGGAACTCCTCTTTGGGGATGGTCCAGCGTTCCATGCACGGAAGCACAGGAGGGTCTCCGTAGCCAAAGTTCCACTGGCTATAGATCAAAAAGCAGCTCCAACTAAGGCTGTATCCAACCCTATGCCAGCCGCGTGCGCGGGTGAGCAAACCATACTCCAATTCCCTTCAGTCTCAACTGAGGCTAAGTTGACTTCATGTCAACATGATGGCCTATGCAAGGCCAAACAGGTTCTACATGAACCTAAGACCGCTCAAGGCAAGCAAGTCTAGAAAGCGAAGCAAGGAACTTCTCCGCACGAAGTTTCATGCAAAGTCGAAACCCAACCTCGTCTCTCACAAGAAGAGAAGGGCAAAGCGCCCTTAAGTGTTGGAAGCGTTGCTCATGCAGCTTCAATACGGAGCGCTCAAAGTTCCCTTAGCCGCGAGGCTGAATTAGAACTACGAGGGCGCGAAGCCTCACTGGCTTCCCCCAACCCAAGAGCGTTTGTTTTCAGCGCTAAGTCCGCTCCTCTGAGTGGAGTTAAGGGGGTATTCCCAAGTGCTGATAGCATTGCTTATGCAGGTTCAGCACCTAAGGATACCAACAAAGTCCCTAGCCGCGAGGCTTGAACTAAAGCACTATGTAGTGCTAATTACCTTCGCCGCAGCACAAAGATCAAAGCACCACGTCGTGCTAAAAGCGAAGCTACCAAGGCTTCGCTCCCAATGCTTTCTAGCGCTAACCTCGTGCTTGGGGCAGAGCTACAAATTTAGCTTCGCCAAACGAAGTTAATACTACAGGCGAGGTTGTTTTAAATTCACCTGCAATTAAAAAGAGAAGCTTCAATGCTAGAGTTCTCCAACTTGAACAGCTTAGCACACGACCCCTCGAGTCTATGTACTAGATCGTTTAAGCCCAATTAATCCTGATTTATCAGAGTTCTTAACTAACAAGCAGAAGTTCTGTTGTGAAGAACTAAGCCATACTTCTCTCTCCTGCTGTGAACAAGCAGGGTGCCAGTTGGTGACGGTCCATTTAGTCCATTGCTGACTAGAGCCAGTACTCGCCTCTTTTTCAGCCTGACAATCAGTTTTCAACCGACTATCGATTCAAGTTCCTATGAAGCCTCAGAAAAGGAACAAAGCACAAAACGTGCCAAATCTTCCCTCAGCATCCGTCAACATGATAAGGAGGGGGAGCGAACCACTTAGGGCCAGAGGAGGGAGACGTGATACTAACTCTCCTTCGTTCAGTTCTCCAGATTCAGACTATAGCCCCGGTTTGGGCTAAGTCTTAGTAGGACAAGAAGGTGCATTCCGAGGCACAAGATCCAGGGTAGCAATACCCTAATCATGAACAACCGTCCTCTTCAACTGGGGTGATGTCACCAAAACTACTGAAAAGTCTCTTCCAATGGTCTGATGACGAGGGAGAAGCTAGTGGGTATGCCTCTTCAGCAATGATCAGCTCTTTACAAACAGGCAAAATGTCGGCTTACATGGCCGATAACAATAATGATGACCTTCGCCGACAGATGGAGGCTCAAGAACAAACTTTCAGGGCACAATAAGAAGCTTTGGATAATATTCAACAGATACTAGCTCAGCTCCTGAGCAATCAGAATAACAATGATACCGGGAACAATCATAATGAGGAGGAATACAATAATGATAAACGGTCTAAGACTGAGAAGTCGAAGGTAAGTTCTTCAGTTAATATTGAGGTTATTAAAGGCATCCAGGCTCATATTGCATCCCTAGCTCAGAGGATGACCTGAAAAAAGTAGGTATGACTCGCCCTTACCCACTAGAATAGGATTCAGTGTCATACCCACCGAAATTCAAACCACCTACATTATATACGTATGATGGCAAGAGTTCGCCGAACCGGCATATCTATGGCATATCTATTACTTCTGGTCCAAGACTGGTAATGTAATAGATAATGATGCCATCATGGCCAGATTGTTTATCGGTAATATCAAAGGAGTGGCCTTCGACTGGCTCAGAGCCTTCCACCGGGTTCCATCGATTCTTGAATCGATTTAGAGACTCGGTTCCTCTCTCGCTTCTATGAAGATGACACCGAGGTAACCATAGATAAACTTCTTTCCACCGTACAAAAGAAAGGAGAATCGCTCCGTGATTACATTGAAAGATTCAGGAACCTATCTCTGATGTGTCCAGCAGGGATGCCATTACCTATGTTATTGCAGACATGTAAACACAACTTCTTGGACCAAGTAAAAATTTGCATGAGCTGTTAAGGCCCACACTTAGAAAGAGCTTGTTGAGCAAGCTGAAATAGCCAAGAAGTCGGCTAAAAAGTTTGAGCCTTCCACACCTAAAAGGAAATGAGGTGTGAACAATAAAGGACGCGGCAAAATGGCACAGTCTTCCCAATCAAAAAGAAAGAAACCATGTTGTGGAGTTATCAGGGGAAACTCCTCAGAAAACCAAGAAGGGTGGCGCCGGTAATCAGGAGTTCAAGTTTCCTCCGAAACAGTACTCCTTCAAAGATGAGCATGTGGTTACAATATTCTATTTGCTCCAAAAGGGCAATAAGTTGAAGCTGTCAGAGGTTCGATGCCCTAATGCAGTGGGACGCACAAATGATCCCAACTATTGCCTCTTCCATAGGATGGTTCACCATCTACCAACAAATGCTTCATCCTCAAGGACAAAATTCAGGCTTTAAACGACGCCAGATTTCTGATTTTAAAGTCGTAACAAAAGAAAGTCACTGCAAACATGGTGACTCTCGAGTTCGGCACTCTTCCGAAGGTTACTGTCCCCGACGGACATGCTCCAGTACCAAAGGCACGACTGGAGGTAAGTAATCCGTCAATAAAGCAGCATGAGGCTAAAGGTCTCCTTCCACGGACATTGAAGACTGGAAAAATTATGTAGGTGCACCCAGATCTTGCCAAAGATAAACAATGGGATTCAAAGAAACCCAAGTCAAAGGGAAAATCCTGCAACGTTATCTCTGACTTGCCAGATGATGACAACGTAACGGTAGTTTCTCTCAGTGATTCTGAAGATGAGAAACATGCTTTTGCAGCACAGGATGCTACACCCCAACCAACAGGTACTCGGTCTGGGAAATTATACTTAAGGCAGTATGAGAAGACCACTGCCGAGGCACAACAGCCAACAACGTCAGCGGAACTACCTGTTCTGGCTTCAGTTTCCACGCCAGCAAAAGAAAAGCAGAAAGAAGTCCGATTTTACCGCGTGTTGAAGAGAACTTCGGGTCTGGGACTTGATGCCCCTCTCCGCTTTGATATATTGGCACAACTAGCCAATATTCCAGCTCAGATCACTATACACGAGCTGCTTTGCCTTTCAAAAGAGACAAGAGAGGTACTCAGGACGCGCTGACTAATCCAGAATCATTTCTGATACACATGCCGGAGACCTCTGAAGATGACAGTCAACCCTTGTGCCATGAATGTCATCATGTACAACTAAAAATGTCCGCCATCACCTTCACTGCTGAGGACATGCTCCTCAAAGACAATAAACACGATCAAACCTTGTATTATACTGGATACATCGTCTCGATGTGCATCGAGAGGATACAGGTTGATCCAGGGTCTGCACTCAGCATCATCCCTAAAAGGCTCATCTACTTTCTTGGGATACCGCTTAACAGGTTATCAACAACGACTACTATGATATGGCTTCAATGCAGGAAGTAGTCACCCATTAGGAAAGATTCGACTTTGCTATCGAATTGGGGACCTAAAATTGAAAGTGACATGTCACGTCATCGACGCTGACACGCTATACACTTTATTGCTTAGGCGGCCTTGGATTCACGCTAATTGGATCGTTCCCTCCACTCTGCACCAGTGCTTCAAGTACATGGAAGATAATGCAACAGTACGAACAGTGTTTACTGAAAAACAGCCGCTCAAGGGAGTTGAAAACTACTTTACTTATGCTCTCCTCTACCAGGAAGATAACGAAGTAGCAAAAGAACAGTTGCTTGAAGACGACGATAGCGGCAATGAAGCGGATTTGGAGTCAGAGGAAGGCACGCCAGCTACTCTTGCTTTCAAACTAACTGTAGCATATTTTAACGATCCTAAATGTAACAATCCCATCGAGGATGATTGTGAATGGGTGATCAATGAGAATGTCACTTTTGATTATCATGTGAGTGTTGACGATACCTCCTTACAGATGCCCTTGTCCATGTTAAGCGTGGCAAGTACGCCTGTAGAAAGTGAAGAAGGCTCGGTCTTTGTGATCACTCCATCCAAAAGGAGTCAATCGCCTATAGTATTCGGTAGGGTCCAACCCGAATGTCTGCAGTTACAGACTCGAGTTCGGACTCAGAGCCCCCACAATTTTTTCATTATGCACGATCAGCACACCATATGATGAGAAAATGGGGTACAATATACAGCGTGGGAATGACTTGAACTTTGAAAGGGGACGACGTGGTCTTCTAGGGACTTTCGTGCCGAAAGGGAAGTCAACAAATTATTACGATAAAACACGCAAGGGGTTGGGATATGTTACACCTCCCACTCCGCTTCTGTCCGAAGAAGACAAATCTCTCCCGTCACATTCCTCCACTTCATTTGAGTGGGAATCAGATGTCAGCATAGGGGTGCTCTTCAAAAACCTCTTCGTCAATATGACTTCAATCAATCAATTAGAGCGTGAGAGGCTATTGAAACGTTTGATGCTGAGCCATGGGCTCAGCAACTTGATCTCCAGTGGGAAAAGTGATTTGAACAACGTGAACCGCCCACTGAGGATAGGGTAATTCAGGTCGATGTGGCTAGTCGAGATCACCCTAAACTCATCTCTATAAGTGAAAGTCTATCACTTACAGATAGAGAAGAATTGATAGCTCTTATACGAAAATATATCGATATTTTTGCATAAAATTATGAAGATATGCTCGATCTCCATCCGCAAATAGCCATGCATCATTTAAACATTAAGCCTGACGTCAAGCCGATGAAACAACAGCAGCGGCAGTTTCACCCTGACATCATGGAAACTATTGAAGTTGAAGTTTATAAACTCATCGAATGTGGTTTCATACGGGAAAAGCAACATCCGGATTGGGTTGCTAACATTGTCCCCGTTCTTATAAAGAATGAAAAAATCTGGATCTGTATTGACTACCGCGATCTTACAGCTTGCCCTAAAGACGAGTTCCCACTACCCATCACTGATGTCATGATTGATAACACCTGCGACTTTGAGAGAATGTCTTTTATGGATGGCTTCTCAGGGTACAATCAGATCAGATAACCTGGAAGACGAAAGGCATACTTCATTCCGGACACCGTTGGGATATACTGTTATACTGTTATGCCGTTCGGATTAAAGAATGCTAGAGCAACTTACCAACGTGCAATGAGTACAATCTTCCATAACCACCTCCGAAAAATGGTAGAGTGTTATGTCGACGACATTGCTGTAAAAAGTCGCGATAAAAATGATCATTTTCGTGACTTAAAAACAATGTTTGATATAATGCGAGCCTATCTGCTAAAAATGAACCCAACAAAGTCCTTCTTGGGCGTTTCAAGTGGCAAGTTTATAGGATTCATTATTACATCAAAAGGAATCCATCTTGACCCAGACAAGGTCAAAGCTATTCAAAACATGCAACCACCTAAGAATCTTAAAGAACTCAGAGGTCTGCAAGGTAGGTTGGCCTATATCCGAAGATTCATTGTAAATCTCTCAGGCCGTTGTCACCCATTCACCCGACTTATGAAAAAGGGTATTTCTTTTGTATGGGATAAAGCCTGCCAGGAGGCTTTCGAGGACATTAAAGAATACCTCACTAAACCTCCAGTCCTGGTGGCTCCCACATCAGGAAAATCATTCTTACTCTATGTAAAAGTTATGGACCACTCTTTAGGTGCTCTTCTTGCCCAAAAGAATGACGAAGGCCATGAACACGCCATTTACTATCTGAGCAGGACCCTGATAGGAGCTGAATCCCGATATAACCTTATTGAGAAGGAATATTTAGCTCTTGTCTTCGCCATTCAAAAGACGCGACATTACTTGGTTGGTCAGACCATACATGTCATTTCCAGAATTAATCTCTTGCATATCATCATGACAAAATCGGGATCGCTGAATTTGAGTTAGCTAAGTGGGCCATCCTCCTGTATCAGTATGACATGCTCTGTCCCGCAAAAGGCGGTCAAGGGTTAAGTCCTTGCAGACTTTCTGGCAGCTCATCCAATTTTGGAGAGCTCAATGCTTCATGAAGATATTCCAGATGAGGTTTTCAAATCTAATATGATCTCAGAGGACGAAGTGTGGCAGATGTTCTTTGATGGAGCATCAAGAACAGGCCCCAAAGGCAAGATAATCGCTAGTGTGGGGGTGGTATTTATCTCGCCGCAAAATCATATCCTTCCTTGGGTATTTTCATTGACAACACCTTGTTCTGACAATGTAGCAAAATATAATGTCCTACTCATCGGTCTTCAACTCGCTCATGAAATAGGGTAGCTACCTCGAGGCTTATGGTGATTCAAAGCTGATGTCAATCAGGTCAAAGGAGAATACGAGGTTCGGCACGAAGACTTGGTATCTTATCACCATGCAGTCATCAAAATGACTAATTCATTTGATGGCTTTTACATCGGTCATGTGTCTCGCTCCCAAAATACTAAGGTAGACGCTTTAGCTGCACTAGCGGTTACATTGGCCTTACCTATTGACGCGATTTATCATCTTACAGTGGCCACTCGACACCTTGTCTGCCCTAAGCATGTGTTGGAAACTAATGAGTCCACATAACCTCAATAGGCCTCGAACCTAGAGATTGGTGATTTTTCTTCATTGACTATGCTCTGCATGACATATTATCGGACGACCCTAAGGAAGCAACTTCTATCCGACGAAGGTCTCTCCGCTTCTACTATGATCCGATAGTAAACACATTTTACCGCCGATCATATGACAGTATTTTGCTTCGTTGCCTCTTTAACTCTGAAGCACAAGAAGTGCTTAAAGAGGTAAACGATGGTATATGCAGAGTTCATCAACCAAGTCCGAAGCTCAAGGATCGATTGCACAAACTCGGTTATTATTGGCCAACCATGATAGCCGATGCAATCAAATATGCACAAAGGTGTAAAGCCTGTCGAATTCACGCAGACTTCATACATCAACCTTCGGAGCTAATTCACCCGATTGTTGCTTCATGGCCATTCAAGGTGTGGGGAATCGATATCGTAGGACATATCGGCCACTCATCAACGAAAGGTCATCGGTTCATCTTAGCAATGATTGACTATTTCTCAAAGTGGGCAGAAGCTGTACCACTTATTGAAGTCAAAACTTCCAACGTGGTTAACTTCATTAAACACCATGTCATCCATCGATGTGGTATCCCCAGGCGGATTATTTATGATAACGGTCCCCAATTTTCAAGCCAAGTATTCTATCGGTTCTGCAATAAGTACCAAATTCAGAGTGTGGCTTCAACCACCTATAACCCTGCTGCTAATGGATTGGTGGAAGCGTTCAACAAGATAATTATTAAGCTACTCAAGAAATTCATTTCGTCAAGCAAACGAGATTGGAATGATAAGCTCAGTGAATGTCTTTGGGCTTACCAAACTACGATCCGAAACCCAACATACAACACACCTTTTTTCCTGCTATATGAGTGTGAAGCAATCATACCTCTAGAGATCCAAATATTATTGCTATGCGTCACCTTAGCAACTAAGATGACTAAGGAAAACAACGATCGGCTACGCCTTCAAAAACTTGAAGCCCTAGACTAGAGACGACTACATGCTCAACAACGCATTGAGTTGTACCAAGCTCGGATCTCGAAAGCCTTCAATAAGAAGGTTAAGGAGAGCGTATTCCAGAAAGAAGACTTGGTCTTAGCCGTCAGACGACCCATGGTCATGACACAAAACCAAAAGCAAATTTCAACCCAAATGGGAAGGGCCGTTCGTAATAGAAACAGTCTACTCAAATGGGGCGCCTAGCAACTCCGAGCGGCGACATACTCATGATGCCGGTTAATGGTAAGTTCCTAAAAAAGTGCTATCCTTGATCATGTTAATATCTTACCTCTGATCATCGGGTCAAGTATATTTGATGTTTGCAGCAGATACATTTCTCTCTACAATAGAACCATCAATTGACGACGGTGGACTATGTTCATGCTCAACACAAGCATATCGGGTCAAGTATATTTGATGTTTGCAGCAGATACATTTCGCTCTACAACGGAACCATCGATTGACTACGGTGGACTATGTTCATGCTCAACACGAGCATACTCATCGATTGACGACGGTGGACTGTGTTTCAGCTCAACATGAGCATAATAGTCCTCATCGATCGACGATGGTGGACTATGTTCCTGCTCAACACGAGCATAATAGTCCTCGTCGATCAATGACGGTGGACTATGTTCCTACTCGGCGACAGGTGGGACTAGCATCGACGATCAAACATTGTTGAAGCGTTCTAATCGGCATATAAGAAGCCGGTCAAGATGAACGGTACATAAGAACACAGTTCAATCCTCCACGGAGTTGGGCTAATAAAGGCAAGCTAGCAGAGTATTAACTTTGTCACTATCAGAATCTAACGCCCTCAAAATGGCTAAGGATAGAGAAAAATATTAGTTTTTAAGTCCAACAAAAATTCTGAATAACTCACCATGCTGAGAGGTATAGCATGGCTAGCCCAACACAAATGGTGGTTGGTAAAGGCATACCAAATCCATTGACAACTGATGATTTGCTAAAAATCCTAAGGGACCTGATCCCATTTGATTCCCCTCCAAAATCACTTACCAATTCCTGTCCATAGAATGTTAGGACCACACAAAACAATATTCATTTCCCTTGCGAAGTGAATCACAAGTCAAACCTATCATGTTAAACAGTAAACCTTTGATAGTGAGACTCTGATATATTCTCCAGCGGATAAAATTAACATCCCCAGCGAAAAATTCTAATTTTTTCCCAGCAGATCAAAGGCTTCACTTGTCGTTCTCTTCCATAGAATGACAAGCCCACTCAAAGCCACAAGACAATCCCTGTCATGTTAGCAGTAAACCTCTAAACAGTGGATTCAGACCCAACCTGTTATATCTATAAAAGATCTTTGAACAGACAAGTCTACAATTCAATCCTTTATTTTATCTCAGGATAAAGAATTCTTGCTATTCTATTCGGTCTATAGGTCGGTCATGTCCAGTTAATCACCTTTGAACCGACGAGTCCCGATCTTCAGTCCAGTAGGGACTTTTCATTCTTGCCGTTATGTCCAATTCATCATCTCCGAAAGGCAGAATTTTAAACTCGGTGACGTCTCAATTGGTCTTGTCCTGTTTATCACCTCTGAACCGACAGACAGCCAGGTTTCCTCTTTGTACCGTCATGTCCAGTTCATCACCTCTGAACGGTACTTTGAATTCGGTAGTCTCCAAACGGTCATGTCCAGTTTATCACCTCTGAACCAACCGGATCCTGAACTTCATCCTTTAGTCCTCCGTGGACTTCTCTTTTGCTGTCATATTAACATTAAACCTCTGAACAGCGGATTGCGAATCTGGTGTCTCTTAATTGGTCATGTCCAGTCAATCACCTTTGAACCAACGGGTGCCCAGATCCAATTCACCTTTGCAGGTCTTGCGGGCTACTGTCAAGTTAATACGACTACCTCTAGCAGCGAATTCAGGATTTAGCGTGTCTTAGTCTATCATGTTTAGTCCACAACCTCTGAATAGATGGGTCCTTAAAATCGGATTCACCCCTTTTAAGCTTTGTTGTCATGTCCAGTCAACCACCTCTGAACAACAAACGTTCTGAGATTAGTGGTTTCTCAATCGATCATGTCTAGTTTATCACGTCTGAATCAACAGATAGCTAAGTCTCATTATCTCCAGTCCAGTAGGGACTTTGTCATTTTGTCATTATGTCCAGTTCGTCACATCTGAATGACAAAATCCTAAGTCTCGTAATCTTCAGTTACGTCCAGTTTGTCACCCCTAAACTGACAAATTCTGGACTTCATCGCGTTTTGTGATGCCTAGTTCATTAAAACAAGTTCATATCCTGATGGTCTTTGATCTGTTATGAATATTTACCTTTGAACAGGAAGATCGTCAAGTTCGCTTTATTTCATTCACGCCCCCAACAAGATTTGAATCGAGTCATTATTCAAACTTATTGGTAGTAATTTATCAAATAACTAATTCTATCACATTTTCAACCTCTGAATAGATTAGTGAATATTCTTAAGGTATAAGTTGGAAGACTATACCGTCATCTTGTTTCTTTCGAGAGCTATAATTTAACTTGAAATTACTGCAAGCTCAGAAGATAAAGCAAGAAAGACACAACAGAAAAGTCAAATAAAATAATTTTATTGATTCAAAAAAAAAAAGAAAAGGGATACATGGAATACAAGCTACGACTATGTCTCGTAGGACTTGATTCGTTCTTCAAAAGTAGCCAGCCTGCTCTTTCTTTCCTCAGCAGCTCTAATGAATGCCTGTGATCTCAGTTCGGCATCGTTGAAGTTTGCAATTTGGAACAAACGAGCCTCGATCTCCGCCAGAGTTACCTTTTTTGTCATCTCTTGCTGCAGGACTTCATCATTCTGGGCTCTGAGTTGCTCCAACCGAGCGATTTCCTCGAGACGCACCGGTTCAGCCTTGGACAGAAGAAGATTGGCTCTCTTGATCATCTCTTTGGCTTTCTCAATCTTATCCTCGGCATCAAGAAGAGTACTGTTGGAGGCATCGATAGCATCACCTATCTCTATCTTCCTTGCCTCCAAGGACTTCAAATCCGAAGATACCGCCTCGACTGCTTCTTGTGCCTCAAGGTGAGCTTTCTGCATCTGATCTGTGAGACGTTTAAGCTCTTCGTCCACCAATGGATTCAGGTCCGAGTTGCTAAGGTCGCGCCACTCACTCACGTCTCTCTCAAACTACTCCACCAACAGCTCCAAGCAGCTTGGTCATCCCCTCTGAAATCTCAGATACTCTCAATATTACGAGAGAGGACCACCTTAACAGCTACAAATGAAGTGGTCGATCCCTTTAAAATCAAGGTAATGGATCATTTCAGGCTCTTATAGAAGCTGTCGACCATTTCCGCCACGAATTCCCTCTCAGCTTCAATTACTCCCAGCGAGCGAGTAATCCCCAAAGATAAAACCTCCACTGGTTTCACCGTCATAACAGTGGAAGAAGTGACAAAAACACTGATCGGAGATGGATAAGGAATGGCTGGCAATCGAGGGGGAGTCTTCATCGATACCAATACACCGGCCATAACGAAAGTAGGGCTGGTGACTACTCCAGAAAGAGCTGGCTCGACAATCAACGTCACAGACGTAGGGCTGGTGATTACCCTGAGACCGGTTGTTACCAAACTGGCGGCATCATGAAAACCACCGTCATCTCGCTAGCCGATTTAGACGGAAAGGCGATCGGTTCCGTCGATAACATGGAAGGAAGAGCAGCCCTCGTCTCCTCAGCCGTTGTAAGATCACCAGCAGACTCCGATTGGTTAGGAGGCAGGTCGTGATACAAGACATCCAATTCCGCGACAACAACAGTAGCCGAGGTACTTGTCTCCTCCCTGATCTCCCCAGAAAGGCTCGCCAACTCCTTTGAAGTTGATGCGGCCAGAGATGGAATACCTACAAGAGTATTTTATTGGGAAAATATAAGCCAAAAAAGAAGGGAAGCAAGCAAGGGTCGTTTACAGAAAAGAGCTGAAGTCACGATAGATATGACCCCAATCGCCTCCTCGACGAAGTCCTTGGGGGCTCCCTCGAGGCGGTGCTGACTTCGACTGGCTCCATAGAAGAGGTCCTGGCAGTAGCAGGAGAAGTACCAGTTTCTGCCAAATCACCAGAGGCTGGCTCAGGAAGAAGTTCATCAGTCCTGAGAGCCTCAACAGTTGTAGCGGCACCCGATCCTCCTTCACTCGCCACAGGTTCTGCAGCCAATTCCCTTGAACTCGAAGCCATTGGGCTTTCTTTGCCCTCGCCAGCAACGGAGGGACGGACGTCGGCTGCCAACCCTCGGGTTCATCAGAGACGAAGTAACTAGCTTCGTCACCCTCCCTGTCGGTGAACAGTGAATCATAATAATCTCCTTGCTCCCCCGCGATCTCGGTTCCTGTATCCCAAATTAACAAGTTAGCTGCACGAGAAGAGAGAATTAAAAAAAAAATCTTACAAATGGGAACTAATCTTACCGAAGCCTGAAGCAGCCTTTTCAGCTGCTTTCTTCTGCGCTGATAGTTTTATAACTAACGTGGCAGGAGGAGAAATGATCGCAACTGATTCGCTCTCAGCAATGACCGGAGTGTGGCGACGAGGTTTCTTTACCACCCTCTTCCTGCGAAGTTCGCCCTATTTCTTCCGCTTGAAATGGACGTTTGGGTTTTCCTCTTCCTCCTCTTCTACCTCTTCTATCTCTACTTCCTCCATGGAAGCGGTGCCTACCTCACTAGGAACATCCCGTGGTACCTCGGCGCCAGCAACATCCCCGAAATGAAGGCTTTTAGCATCAGAAGCTTCACTGTCAACGACAGCGATAAACTAAGGAAGGCTTGGCACTCGAACTTTTTTACCCTCCCCTTGTTCAGTTACCTTTTACTTCATCCGCTTTGAGATCCACTTCAAACAGGAGGAGTTGATGTTGAACTCAGTTGGCGCAGAATTGGAGGTCTTATACCACTGGCAGAATCCCAAAATCATCAGTAGGTTCGGGGTTCTCAACAGAATGCACAGTCGTGCCTCAGTGCAACCGGCAATAAAATATCGCCAAGCTCGAGCACCGTCGATCAAGCTCCCGTGAAGGCCAAGTTGGTTTTTGGATTACCAACGTAAAGATGGTTGTATCCAAACTAGCGAGCAAAACGGCTAAGGACGTACAGTTCCAGGTAGCAGATGTCTCCACTCTGGTACACCAAGTGAGAAGGCCTGATACTTACCAACCACTCGAACACTCCGCGGTTCAGTGATGTTCTACCATCTCCAGCATCCTTGAACTCTTCACCATAACCAGCGTCCCGAATGTAGGGAAAACATCGGAAAAGGATGTACACGTCATGGCGACATAGCACTTTGCGGACCGCAGCCACATAGATTCGCTGCCACGAAGACCCTTCGAACCAGCGAAGGTGTGCGATCCGAACTCCTTCTGGAGGCTCTTTCCCAGGTTGGATGATCGCCGGACAATACAGAGCAAACCATGCCTTCAATTACGTGTATGGCAATCCAACCCTAGTGTTTGGCCCATCGCGAGGTAAAACTGTTCCTTTACCCCTCTTCGTTGTGGGAGGCCTATAGAAGGCTTTCTTTAGTGCACGAAGACCTCGTTGTATACAAACACATCATAGCCGGGGTAGCCCCAGAGAGCGACCGTACCAAGCGAACGGCCAGAAGCAGTGCCGCCTGGAAAATAGCATCATTGGAAGGAGATGACACTATTACCTCTTCAACCAAACTGACAGAAAGCCGGCCAAAAGTACCTTCCGTGAATCGGATGACGAGCCTGATGATGACTTGAGAGTATCTCCCTTTTCATAAATATCGTCGTCTTCTTCCAAGATGATGTCTCCGTGGTCATACTCCCTCATCATTCGAAGGATGTCCTCTACCACCCCGAATCAAGCTTCTTCGGGAGCTTCCTCCAGAGTGGGAAACATATAATCCGTCCAACTCTTTAAACTGTTCGAGCTTCCCTTATATCCACCGTGCACATCCAAGCAGATGTAGAAGTGGCACATCAACTCTTTGTAAGTCTCGAAAGGCTCCTGCTTCTCTAGTAATGCCAGCTCCGCTTAGCAGGGGAAATACTCCTCATAAGAAAGAGATCACATTGGCAAGACAGAGACCTCCCACATCTCATGCAAAGCCATGCCCAGCTCGCCCACGGGAGTGAAAAAAGTCCCTGTGGCTGGGCAATACAATTCAAAGATGGCGTAAAGTTTGTAACGCTCATCTGAATGCCGTAACATGTGGCCCTAACAGCTTCGCGGAGTCCGAGTCTTTCCAGGTCCTCTCCGAAGTGAACCAGGACGTACAGAGTCAAGTTCTTCCACCAGGCCTTCGGAGGATGAATCCAACGCAGGGCCCTGAAGTCCGTCGCCGGATAATTACCGCTGACTTTTAAAAACTGGTTGCCAAAAGTCTGGGCCATGGCCGGGTTCTCCCCCACCAGAATGTCTTTTAGAACGTTCCCAGAATGCAGACCTAGTATGCACCAATGGGGACCTGTCCTGTTGTAACTGTGAGAGGAAGGTGTCAGAATTCCCATGTGGACCGAGTCAGTAGTCCGGGTCACCTGCCAGTTCATCTTCCTAGGCTTCGTCACACGCTGAAAGAAGGATAATGAGAAGTGACATTTGTTCGACGGAAGATAATATTTCTCACCATTTAAAGTGAAAATCCACTGCCGTTCTCCGGGTAGCAGCTGCTGCTCCGTGTCAGGCGCCGCATCCCTAAACATGAAGCTGAGCTTCTAGTAAATTTTCTGATTACGGTCTTCTAGAGGAAGAGTGGTCAGTATACTTCTCATCGTGCGCTGATCTGCAGTGTGAATCAAGACGTCGTGAACAGGAGTGCTCCTTTTACTGAAAAAAGAAGTCTGCCTTCGGAACTGCAGATTGACGTTCCCATCCAATCTCCTGATTGACCCAAAAAGGCTGTTCAATGGGCCAGGAGTATAGTGCATTGTAAAAACAGAAAGAAGAAAGCATGTTAACCTACGGACAAAAGAAAAAAAAAAGAGAAGAAGAATGCAACATGCTAAGGCATAGCTTCGCTTTTCAAGCGAAGCAAGCTTAGCATTAGCTTCGCTTTGAAACTTAACTTCACACTCTGCACAAAGGTAGAGTGCAGAAAGTAACAAAGGTCAGGCATAGCTTCGCTCAACAGGCATAACTTCGCTTTTTCAAAGCGAAAATAGCTCAGCGTCAGCTTTGCTCCGAAGCTTAACTTCGCATTGCACAAAGGCAAAGTGCAGCAAGTCACGAAGTACTCGCTTCATATGGAAGCTTAAGAGACAATTATGCCTAAGGAATTCAAAAGGGTAAACCCCTTTTAGCTTCGCTACGAAGCTTAACTTTGCACTCTGCACAAAGGCAGAGTGCAAAAAGTCCTAAAGGCTAGCTTCGCATGTAGGCTTGAGAAAAAAACCTTTCGGTTTCTGATTTTGATTCACAAAATTAAAGGGAAACTAAATCCCCTAAAATTTGATAGAATCAAAATTAAGAGAGTTCGACTCCCTGAGATCACCAAATCATGGTGAATCGCGGTGGATTCACCATGAAATAGCCAAAACTTGGCTTCAAAAGAGATGAAAAATCTTTGAAAAAAGGAAAAATCCTTATCCACAATGGGGCGTTTGATGGTCAGAGTCGGAGGCGTCGTAGCAGAGGTGGCAACCTCTTTCCCTATGTGTTGCTTGGGAGCCATTAGAACTCGTAAGAAGTTCTGAAAAATCTTGAAAGAAGAAGACGAAGAGAGTTCTAAAACTCTGAAAATTTTTGAGGAGTTTTGAAGAGAAGAATAAACTTTTCTGAAGTTCAGCTGAATTGGCTTTTATAGACACAGAAGTGTCTAGCTTCGCCTTCTCAAAAGGAGCGTAAGCGGTCGTTTCAATTTAATTTGAAACGACCTAAGGCAGCGAAGTTAGCTAACTTCGCTCAAAAATCTACTTTAGCTTCACAAGAAACTTTGGTAGCTTCGTTGAGAACTTGTATCTTAGCTCCCCTGAGAGCTCATTTTTTCGCTTGAAGCTTTACTCCAGCTCCGCTGAGAACTTATCCTTAGCTTCGCCTGAAGCTTCATCTTAGCTCCGCTAAGAGCTTATTCCTCATGAAAATTTCTAGCGTAAAACCAATTTGGTTACCTAGTTCAGTGTACAGCTACACCCAGTGGATTTTCCTGACTTAAGCAATTTAAATATCAAGTTTCAGATTCAAAGTATTTAAGAATTTCTACCAATCCATTACAGATTCATGAAAACTTTGAAGGGGATTTTGTTGACACTCCAAAAAGATAAGCTCCTGGGCAGCACTTCAATCGGTCTAAACGATGTCTACATTCGGCGACATTTACAAAAGTCAGAGTCATGGACGAGCTGATGACCAGTTCTATACCTGCACCAGAGGCCAAAGCAGGCCTATAAGGCTAGATTTGTTCAACATATAGCCTCGCATGAACCCAACCGGGGCTAATTTCGCTCATAGCCTTGTCAAAAAGCTGAGCCACTAGCTTCACATGAAGATTCAATCAGCCCCGTTGAAAACTAACCTTAAGCTTCGCTAGAAGCTTTTCACCAACTTCGCTTGAGGTGTGGTCCAGCTCTGCTCTAAGCTAATTCCCTAGCTTCGTCTGAAGCTTCACCTAGCTCATCAAATAAGCGAACTTCTAGCTTCGCTTGAAGCCTTGAATATAGTTTCTCCTGAAGCTTTTTAAGATGAGTTTCGCATCAAACTCTTACTTAGCTCCGCGGCGAGCTTTACCATGTCATCAGTTGTCCTTTTCAAAATCCCACGAGGGACTAATGGGTGAACCCCGCTACTTCAATGGGGTTAATGCCACTTTCAGTGGGCGGTTACACCTGCCCACTTCATCCCACATTAAGTGGAGACAATTAAGCCACAATGGCTATTAATAGCTCGCGCGAACCTCCCAGCTTCGCCTGAGCGTGCATTTAGCCTCGCGCAAAGCTAACAGACTGATTCAGTCTTGCTGAATTCAAGGGGGTAGTTACACCCCTATTTTTACTATAAATAGCCCTCTGCAAGAGAGAAGAGGGGCTGGAAAATTTCGAGAGATCTAAGTGAATGTGTCTTCTTGCTTTTAAGCTTCCAAAGCCCCAGAGACTCAACTCTCTCTCATCCAGGGTCCCAACACGCCTTCTATCTTCAGAAGATTTTCAGAACCAAGCGAGAAGAAAATTCTCTCAAGAAGGCTTGAATACCCGACCAATTTCATCATCAACGATATAAAGTGATCGTGCGCTGATCAGATTCTTACCGGTATGCTTTCCCAGAATCTCAGAGGAGATCTACTTGTAATTTTCTTTTTCTTTCTTTAAAGAGTTACTTGTAATTTTGCTCCTCAATATTTTGTAAGTTTTCCCCCGATCAACTTCAATGGAAAACACCTATCAGGTTAAAGCACCAGTGTGATGCCGACCGAAAACCCTCGGGTGTGAGAATAATAATCTTTATTTGAGAAAAGCAGAGAATACTTGTGAACAATATGTTTTGGTGGTAATCTTTCCTTTCTCGGTGGAGGAGTTGTATAAATACCTGACTCAGTTGTTAACGTATGTCGGGTATTTCGAACTCAGTAATTATAAAATCGACACAATATGATTTCCTTGTAACTGCCCAGATCGCCACTTGATTGTTGGGATTGCCATGCAAAAATGTCCGTCACTATCCATAACAGTCTACATTGATGTAGGGGCGTTCTAACATTTTGAATATGGAGACGATCTAACAGCACGACTGAATACACGAATCGCGAGGATCATGCCATCTAGCTGTTACCAGCGCAGGAGAAGCAAGCTTCGAAGGGTCTTCGTGTCGTAGGCCGGAGTGATTCCAAAGTCAATCCTCGCATTAATGATTGGGATCTCCGAAGAATTGCACTGCTCCGATTAAGTTAAAGGTTTCGGATAAGTGGTGTCGGAGTGATGTGGGCTCGGTAAGACCCGAGCCGAGGCTCTCTTTGGACCCCTGTTGAGCTTGCAGGCATGTTCGGCCTGCTAACGGAATGGTAGCTTGGCTCGTTGGGGTGCTACTGTCGGCAAGACATGTGGCATGATCTCAATATGCGTTGGAAATCGACCACTACGTGCACTCATCCAAATGTACCCACCACACATGTTAAATCTTCAAGAGAAAAATATCTCTCACCACATTTTTTGAATACGCAAATGAATATGTGTAAACAAGTATTTGAGTGTGATATTAGCATTCACACTCAATTTTCCACAGTTTGGCTCAACTATATAATATATGAGTGTATATTGTTCTTATCAGTGCCAAAAGAAGTTAAATCTTTCATCAATTACTTACATTGATTCTAGATAATATGAAATTGTTGCTCAAACTCATCTAGCTTCTCTTTATTGTGGTGAGCGACATTAAAGTGAATGTTCCTATATTTATATTCTACTCTTTTATGGAGCCTAGAGAGCAATTGGTCTTCCATAGTTTGCTCACTAGAGTTTTTGAATAATATAATGCGGATCCCTCTAAGGAGCAACCTGTGATGTGCAATCAACACATTGGTGCTACGAGTATTGGTACTTGGTAGGATGTTTCTGCCAAAAGATGATGAGAGAAAGATCACGAATGGTCTCGCCATTCAAGAAGAATCACGACTAAAGAAATGCAATGGTGGAAAACTTCATGGTGGTAAGAAAAGGAAACTATTAATGGTGAGTTGGATGATGAAGACCTGAAATGGATTTAGATTCTGATAAAGAAGTGAAAAATCTTGAGGAGAAACCTAGTGTCGAGTACGTGCTTTGGAAAAGAAGATTAAGAAGCTTGGTTCAGGTTTCAAAAGCTTCAAAAATTCAGTTCTAAGAATGCTTGGTGAGGTAAAATGGAATACCAAACAAATGTTTGATCTCTTGGGCTTTGAATACAAGAAGACTGGACAAGGAGTCACCAGAAGAAGTGAGGAACAACCATTGGTGGTCCCCACAAGCGTGTCACGAGATCAGCAGCAAGAGAGTCTCCAACTCCGCTTGATCTAGCCTCATTACATGCCTTTGCTTCCCTTTATGACTCACTCACTTGACTACTTCGTTTGTCAGTCTGACTGTTTAGTCACTTGATAAATTGCTTTAATTGTGCCTTTTAACCTCCTTTTTGCTTATGTCAAAAGGAAGAGAACAACTTCACTTTTGAAAACTTGCATGGCACCTATTACTTAGATATCTGCTTGCTTTCTAAATGATATTCTGACAGTTTGTGCTGCTGTCTTAACAGTTCATTCTATTTTGCCCTGATTTTCATCTCTTTATCACCCTCATGCATGCTTTGCTTATGTCTTTTTGATGATGTCAAAGGGATAGAGAATCTGAGGCTAATTAATAGCATGAGCAACTGATATGATTGCTGATTTGCTTATACATTGCTGCTATTTGGTATTCTTCTGTGTTGTTGTTGCTGCAGCAACCACTGACTTATGCACAGATTTTTGCACTATACTACATGCTGATTCCTTGATATTGGTGCCCTACATTTCTGATTTGGACTTATCAGTGTTACATTACCGCTCTTTCTGAAACTTATTGTTGTTATTCTACATGGGTATTTATTGTTATATTCTGATAAGAATAGATATCATTGATATTCAGACACAGAAACATGCACATGAATCAAACTATGGGAAATTGAGTGTAAATGATGATGTCACACTCAAATACTTGTTTATTCGTGTCTATTAGAGTATGGGCACTGCTAACATGAACCAAGATACATGGGGACAGTTGATGTGGCATAGTGAAGGGTCATATGAGCTGGCTATTATTAATAGGAGTCAACTAATAGACCAAGGGTAATTTTGTCACAAATATCCAAAGAAAACCAAGCCCTTTTGTTTTCCCCAATGTAGAGAAGCAGCCCCCATCTCCTCACTTCACCAACGATGATCTCAATCTCCTTCATTGTTCGAAATGAATTCAGCTCCTCCTCCTCCCAGCATCACTGATGCTTTTGCTTCGTGGTTCCTACCATTGGAAAGGTTATCATCACCTCCTCTAACCATGGCCAAGGCTGTCGTTGCTTCCTTCGAGATCACCAAAAACCTCCCATAACTCTTCTATGGACAGGTTTAACTTGAGAAGCGAATAGAGGAGTGCTAGTAGCAATATGAAAGAAAGAGAAGGAAAAAAGTGAGCGTAGAGTTGACAATGGAAGTGTGGGGTCGGCGACTGTAGGTGGAGACGAGGGTGGCAGCACCAAGGGAGTCGAGTTTGTCACCAGAGTTGAGAGTCGATGATGATCTCTAATGGTGTTAGACTCTGATTGGAAGAGAAAGAGTTCTCTTGATGTTCCAAAAAGTACCTTACTTGCTTCATTTTACCTGTCCAGCTGGAAAATAAAAGGTCATTATTAACCTAATCCATGATAGTTGTCCCATGAAACTGTCCCATTTTTTGGTCAAGAAGGAATTTCTCTCTGAGTGGTCAACACATGCGGTTGGATGTATTGTTTATTTAGAGAATTTAATACATGTGGTGGGTACATTTGGATGCAAGTACATGGATATCTATTGATACTAGAGCCTAATTGCCTAAATGGGAAAACTATGATATTTGTGCACTTGTGCCAGTGAAGATTCAATTTGGTGCATATATTATTTAAAATAGGGGAGTATTGCCCTCTACATCACTCTGGCACAATGTCAAGTGAGATAGGGGAGTTTTTTATACAATGGAAATATCTTTTTAACTTCCATATTTCTTGCAAGTTTATTCATCCAATCAAATTTATAGGCTGTCATCATCAACAAGGGGGAAATTATAATTCCTAGTATTTTGAAGATGTAGATAAACCTATAAATTAGCTACTAATGAGTAAATTTTAGTATTGTTTCTTATTTGTTATAAGATAAAACAATCAAGATGAAGGATAAATGGAATTAAGCTTAAGTTACATATCTTATTCAAGGCGGAAGTAACTTAGTTTTCCAACATCAAGCTACTTGAAAGTTGATCAAGCTTATCAACAGCAAATTAAGCTATCGGTTTGAGCAACAATTTCATAATATCTAGAATCAATATAAGTAATTGATGAAAGGCTTTGGCACTTTAGGATGTCCTTAGTTATTTTTATCTTCATTCATGTTTCCTAAACATCTTTTGGAATAGGTTTTGTTATTAGATTCTTTATCCTCGGTTTATTATCCATTCTTGTAGGATATTATACCAATTCTGACAAAGGCTTATTATAAGAATAATAAGGTTTGTGGTGGAGATTTTCTGACACAACTGAGCAGACAGTCACCTCATACCACAAATGAATGGGTCTCTCGATTTTCATGTGACAATTGAAGATTGCAGCACAGTAAACAGACGAAAATAGAATTTTTACGTGAAAACCCTAAATGAGAAAAACCACAGGGAGGAGAGTGAGAATTCAATATGGTCTCAAGGTTACAATGAATTCTATGGAATGTTCTTGTGTTTACAGCTTCTCGAATGCGATGTTTTTTCTCGATGGATGTCCAAGTGCATAAATATCCGTAGCGTTATGATTGAGGGCGCGGATATTTCATATCTCCATAACTGCATGGTATGCACGTTGTGATTTCTTCATAACTGCTCAGATAATAGTGTCTGATTATTCGGATTGATGTGTAGAGATATCTGTCACTATTCATAATTGCCCCCACTGAAATAAGGATGCTGAAACATTTAGAACGTGAGGATAATCTGATGGCGTAACTACCTCTGTGAATAAGGGAATCATGTCGCTGAGGTGCATCCAGTGTGAAGGCGGGAGTCTCCGTGGAGGGCCTTTGCTATGGGGGTCGGAGCTTCCGACCAGTAGGATGGTCCCGTCCAAGTTGAATATCCGGGTGAACGATCCCGAATAGATATGGTCGGAGAGGGACCTGGCAGTGGCGGATGTCGGAGAGGAACCTCGGGTCGAGTGTGGACTCGGGCAAGATCTGAAGCTTTCTTCTTGGATCCGCAATGGTCCAGCTGGTATGTCAAGTTTGTTGTTCGCCTGAGATGCTTCTGATGCAGTGGGACACAAGTCACAATCTTGAAGAGGGTCAAAATCTACTATAGATACACCCCGCTCTTTCGAGCTTGAGATGGAGATGGTGGGAATGGAGGTCGGGCTTCTACTGCTTGGAAGCCTGGTGATCGGAGGTAAACTGTACACGAAAAAATGAATATTTAGAAATCAGTGAAAGTGCTATGGTGCTGGTGCTTTGGCTTCCTCGATATTACTGTGATAGCATAGTGGCTATACGGGTTGAATTCACAGGGACGGAAGGCGATAGAAACATTAACGATTGTGTCATGATAATGTTAACGAGTTATTTGTTTCGAAAGAATCAAAAGGAAAATAAAAGAAAACAAGAAGAAGAAAGAGAATAAGAAGATGAAAACATAAAAGAAATACAGTGAAGTGATTTAAAAAGTGGTTTCTAAAACAAAGTAAAAAGAGAAAGAAAACTCATAACTACTAACTACTAATTGCTCTACTAACCAGGATAACCTCTTAGAGTGATAGTTGCCTCATATGGATCCTTGGCAATCGCTAAGCTTGACTTTAAGAACTTTTCAAAGCATGGTGCATAAGATTATTCTCCACATCAAAACTTGATTAACAAGACGCAAGTTACAATTAATTCATCAAAATTACACAAGAGCAAGCATGAAGTAAAGTAATCATTGCAAGTTAGCTTGTTAGCAAGTTAGTTGTTAGAACTCATCATCATGAGTCATTAATGGCTCTTGCAAGAGCAAGGCCTTGTAAAGGTTATTAGATTCATATGAATTATCAATTAAGGAGTTAGATGATTAGTGATTAGTAGTTAGTCACCATGAGGGAAAACTAGCTAGGCATCTAGAAAGAATCAAAGAAGAAAGAATAGAAAGAAAGAGAAAATTTTCATAAATTTGTCACCTATCTATTGCAATAACTCTCTCTCTCCTATGAATCAATCTCTGATCTAATCCTAGATCTAAAAGAGAAAGAAAAATACAAGAAAACAAAAAATAAAAGGAGAAAATCCTAATCTACACAAATGGAAAAGAAACCATAATCGTGCTCTCCTCCCTCGAATTCTGGCTCTTACATGCAGTATTTAAAGGCAAAAGAAGATAGGGCTCAGCTGGACGATGCCACGCGTCAAAGATCAGGGCCACAACTGGACGATGCACGCATTAAAGATCAGGGCCACAACTGGACAATGTCATGCGTCGAAGATCAGGGCCGTTGGCCCAGATCTAGCAACGCAAACACGGCCATAGTTGCGTTTACGTGGCTTTATCAGAGCTAATGGCCCTGATCTTTTGGCCGTAACTTCGTCTCGCTTCGAGAGCCTTCTAGATATATTCTGTTTTGCATATTTTAGATCCTTATTTCTCTAGATACACTTCAATTCAGGGATCCAATGTATTCTTTTAGAAGCTCCTTGCCTTGATCTCCAAGAAATGTGGATTAATTACCCAAAATGGGTTTAATTAAGCTCTTATTTCAACTTTGCCCCTATACCTTTGAAACCTACACAAGAGATCAAAACACAAGTAAATAGCAGTATATTATTCATAAATTGGTAGGAAAATGCGATGATAAAATGCAAAATTGACGGCTAACCACACCCCCACACTTATCGTTTGCTCGTCTCGAGCAAAACAAGAAAAATAAATACTAAACTAAGAATGTTATTAATCACTTTCGCAGGTGACGCGATTAAACTAAGCGTGTCAACAAGCCTTTAAACCTCTAGGTTTCCCCTAAGGAAGGAGTTATAGTCTCCTAAACGTTTACAGTGGATTACACCTACAAAATCCAAAAAGAAAGAAAGCAAATGTTAGTATTTTTGAAAACGCATTTTGAAAGAGAAAAAATTAAAACATATTTGCAAAAATTAAGTGATCTACGGTCTTAAGTTAACTCAAACTATTCATCTCTAATTTGAGTCATCATACAAGGACTTGTTATTAATAAAGGTTAAAAGAACAAGATTAAATTGATTATTTGATCTTTCATAAAAACCTAGATAATATGCACTTGTATATTTTGGGATTTAACTTGGACTATGATACTTTTTATTTGTTTATTTATATATTTTTTTCTTTAGTTTTATTAGGCTTTCTAGTCAACCCAGGTAGCGAGCCTTTAACCGATGACTCCTAAACCAGACGGTCTTAGGGCACCAGATGAGAAAACATCCCTCAGATTTAAGGACTCAAGTAAACAGGCCACAAAACTAAAGAATTTATTTATTTTGACCACTGTTAGGCGTGACTAATCATACTTCTTTAGGTACAATTAATCAGCTTAATTAGTGGCCACGTATTTTTTATAAGGGTATTTAAGTCTTTGTTTTAATCCCCAAACGTATAAGTGCATATATCTCTAAGGCAAAAAATTCAAGATCATATTATCTTTTTAATCTTTCTTCCTTAACCTAAAAATCCAACAATACCTCTTATTTTGATTCAAATTAAGAAATCATAATTAAGGCTTCCCTAATTCCTAAAATCAACCTAATTTTCTTAAAAATGGTTCAAACCATTTTGTCTTTTTTTCAAAAAAAATTGTTAAGAATGGAAAATTCTTATACAAAGAAAATTCTAAGAATATCCCAAAAAAAGTGAAAAAGAAAGAAAATTTAAAAAATATACATTAGTAAACCCTCCCTCACACTTATCTCATGCATTGTCCTCAATACATCGTGAATGAATGTATGCATGAAAATAAGGAGGGAAGGAAAATTCACCTCAGGATGGTGGTTCCGATTGAGGTCTGATTGCTGCACGAAATGCGGTCCAATCTAAAGAATGTGGAGTTTGTAGGAACCCACTAGTGACATCTCTCCTCATATAACCCAGTAATTGATTATATACGTGTATGATTTTATTTAGAAAATTATCCCCAGTAAATTTTCAATTTTAAAAAATAATCTCTGAGTCATTTTGTTCTATACCTTTATCTGAAAACTGAGTGTGATTACGGAAGATGATTAATTTGGGCTCAAAAGGTGCAAGAATGAATACCGGCTCGGGAAATTCACTAAAATCAAGTAAAAATTTAGGAGTCAAAATTGGTTCAAAATTTGGATTCAAACAAAAAAAAATTAAGGTTCACACACTTATCCCATCAACGGAATGTGATTTTAAAAGATTGGTGATTCAATTTCACGATGTAGTGGTACACGATTCAACATTGACTCGAAAAAGTGATTAAAATATGGTAAAAATATAGGGTCAACATTGAGTCAAAAATTGGAGTTGAATTAACAAATTGAGGATCGAGATCACATTTATGCTCAAGTTCAACTTCAAGAAAAAAATAACTTGTCAAAGTGTCCATGTGGTTCTCAAAATTTTAACATTGGTTAAGTTCAAATGGGTGTGATGAAATTAAATCTTGATTTTTAAAACATCATAATTTTGGGTTGGATCGATAGGGTTAGAGTATCAGAATTGGTCAAAATTGATAAGAGAGAGTTTCCTCATTAGGTGTTGACCAATTGACTCAATTATGCTTTTGACCTATTGATGGACTAGGTAACAAAATTTTGGGTCTGAATTATGTCTTCCATACTCATTTCTAAGTCATTCGGTTCTTCTTGAAACAGTGAGTAGGATGGTTGGTTTTGGAAACTTTGAAATTGTCGTGCATCAGATGTTGAATTTGTTGTTCGGACTCAAGCAAGATTTTTATACTCTTTTCAAGTCAGGTTTTTCTTCTTGGGGAGGTGGGACTGGAAAAGGTGAGCATAAACCTTGAAATTTTGGTATAAATTGTGAGTCCAAAATGTTTTGAATTCATCATTCAAACTCATGTAAGGCTTCTAAACTCTTTCCTAAATTGGTTGTTCTAGAAAAAGAGAGTGATGAAAATTTGGGGAATGACTGTAAATAAGGTGATTGAAAATTTAACTTGGATAAATCCAATCAGGTGCATGTTGTTGGGTCATGTTATATAAAGTCGAGCAAAAACATGAAAAATAAAAATTAAACTAAAAATGTTATTACATCACTTTCGCAGGTGACGTAATTGCACTGAGCGTGCCAACAAACCTTTAAACCTCTAGGTTTCCCCTCGGGAAGGAGTTATAGTATCCTAAAAGTTTACAGTAGATTACACCCACAAAATCCATAAAGAAAGAAAACAAATGTTAGTATTTTTGAAAACGCATTTTGAAAGAGAAAAAATTAAAACATATTTGCACAAATTAAGTGATCTACAGTCTTAAGTTAACCCAAACTATTCATCTCTAATTTGAGTCATCATACAAGGACTTCTTATTAATAAAGGTTAAAAGAACAAGATTAAACTGATTATTTGATCTTTCATAAAAACCTAGATAATATGCACTTGTATATTTTTAGGATTTAACTTGGACTATGATACTTTTTATTTGTTTATTTACATATTTTTTTCTTTAGTTTTATTAGGCTTTCTAGTCTACCCAGGTAGCGAGCCTTTAACCGATGACTCCTAAACCAGACGGTCTTAGGGCACCAGATGAGAAAACATCCCTCGAGTTTAAGGACTCGAGTAAACAAGGCCACAAAACTAAAGAATTTATTTGTTTTGACAACTGTAAGGCGTGACTAATCATACTTCTTTAGGTACAATTAATCAACTTAATTAGTGGTCACGTATTTTTTTATAAGGGTATTTAAGTCCTTGTTTTAATCCCTCAACGTATAAGTGCATATATCTCTAAGGCAAAAAATTCAAGATCATATTATCTTTTTAATCTTTTTTCCTTAACCTAAAAATCCAACAATACCTCTTATTTTGATTCAAATTAAGAAATCATCATTAAGGCTTTCCTAATTCCTAAGATCAACCTAATTTTCTTAAAAATGGATCAACCCTTTTTGTCTTTTTTCAAAAAAAATGTTAGGAATGGAAAAATCTTATACAAAAAGAAAATTCTAAGAATATCCCAAAAAAGTGAAAAATAAAGAAAATCTAAAAAAATCTACATTAGTAAACCCACACCCACACTTATCTCATGCATTGTCCTCAATGCATCGTGAATGTATGTATGCATGAAAATAAAGAGGGAAGGAAATTCGCCTCAGGATGATGGTTCCGGTTGAGGTCTGATTGCAGCCCGAAATGCGGTCCAATCTAAAGAATGTGGAGTTTGTAGGAACCCACCAGTGACATCTCTCATCATATAACCCAGTAATTGATTGAATACGTGTATGATTTTATTTAGAAAATTATCCCCAGTAAATTTTCAATTTTAAAAATAATCTCTGAGTCATTTTGTTCTATACCTTTATCTGAAAACTGAGTGTGATTATGGAAGATGATTAATTTGGGCTCAAAAGATGCAGGAATGAATACCGACTCGGGAAATTCACTAAAATCAAGTAAAAATTTAGGAGTCAAAATTGGTTCAAAATTTGGATTCAAACCAAACATATTGAGGTTCACACACTTGTCCCATCAACAGAATGTGATTTTGAAAGATTTGTGATTCAATTTCACGATGTAGTGGTACACGATTCAACATTGACTCAGAAAAGTGATTAAAATATGGTAAAAATATGGGGGTCAACATTGAGTCAAAAATTGGAGTTGAATTACCAAATTGAGGATCGAGATCACATTCACGCTCAAGTTCAATTTCAAGAAAAAAATAACTTGTCAAAGTGTCCATGTGGTTCTCAAAATTTTGATATTGGTCAAGTTCAAATGGGTGTGATGAAATTAAATCTTGATTTTTAAAACATCATAATTCTTGGGTTGGATCGATACGTGTTAGATTATCAGAATTGGTCAAAATTGATAAGAGAGAGTTTCCTCATTAGGTGTTGACCAATTGACTCAATTGTGCTTTTGACCTTCGATGGATTAGGTAACAAAATTTTGGGTCTGAATTATGTCTTCCATACTCATTTCTAAGTCATTCGGTTCTTCTTGAAACATTGAGTAGGAAGGTTGGTTTTGGAAACTTTGAAATTGTCAGTGCATCAGATGTTGAATTTGTTGTTCGGACTCAAGCAAGATTTTTATACTCTTTTCAAGTCAGATTTTTCTTCTTGGGGAGGTGGGACTGGAAAAGGTGAGCATAAAACTTGAAAATTTGGTATAAATTGTGAGTCCAAAATATTTTGAATTCATCATTCAGACTCATGTAAGACTTCTAAACTCTTTCCTAAATTGGTTGTTTTAGAAAAAGAGAGAGAAGAAAATTTGGGGAATGACTGTAAATAAGGTGATTGAAAATTTGACTTGGATAAATCCAATCAGGTGTATGTTGTTGGGTCATGTTATATAAAGTCGGGCAAAAACATGAAAAATAAAAATTAAACTAAAAATGTTATTACATCACTTTCGCAGGTGACGCGATTGCACTGAGCGTGCCAACAAACCTTTAAACCTCCAGGTTTCCCCTAGGGAAGGAGTTATAGTCTCATAAACGTTTACAGTGGATTACACCCACAAAATCCATAAAGAAAGAAAACAAATGTTAGTATTTTTGAAAACGCATTTTGAAAGAGAAAAAATTAAAACATATTTGCACAAATTAAGTGATCTAGGGTCTTAAGTTAACCCAAACTATTCATCTCTAATTTGAGTCATCATACAAGGACTTGTTATTAATAAAGGTTAAAAGAACAAGATTAAATTGATTATTTGATCTTTCATAAAACCTAGATAATATGCACTTGTATATTTTTGGGATTTAACTTGGACTATGATACTTTTTATTTGTTTATTTACATATTTTTTTCTTTAGTTTTATTAGGCTTTCTAGTCTACCCAGGTAGTGAGCCTTTAACCGATGACTCCTAGACCAGACAGTCTTAGGGCACTAGATGAGAAAACATCCCTCGGGTTTAAGGACTCGAGTAAACAAGGTCACAAAACTAAAGAATTTATTTGTTTTGACCACTGTTAGGCGTGACTAATCATACTTCCTTAGGTATGATTAATCAGCTTAATTAGTGGCCACGTATTTTTTTATAAGGGTATTTAAGTCTTTGTTTTAATCCCTCAACGTATAAGTGCATATATCTCTAAGGCAAAAAATTCAAGATCATATTATCTTTTTAATCTTTTTTCCTTAACCTAAAAATCCAACAATACCTCTTATTTTGATTCAAATTAAGAAATCATCATTAAGGCTTCCCTAATTCCTAAGATCAACCTAATTTTCTTAAAAATGGATCAACCCTTTTTGTCTTTTTTTCAAAAAAATTGTTAGGAATGGAAAAATCTTATACAAAAAAGAAAATTCTAAGAATATCCCAAAAAGTGAAAAATAAAAAAATCTAAAAAAAATCTACATTAGTAAACACACACCCACACTTATCTCATGCATTGTCCTCAATGCATCGTGAATGTATGTATGCATGAAAATAAGGAGAGAAGGAAAATTCACCTCAGGATGGTGGTTCCGGTTGATGTCTGATTGCTGCCCGAAATGTGATCCAATCTAAAGAATGTGGAGTTTGTAGGAACCCACCAGTGACATCTCTCCTCATATAACCCAGTAATTGATTGTATATGTGTATGATTTTATTTAGAAAATTATCCCCAGTAAATTTTCAATTTTAAAAAATAATCTCTGAGTCATTTTGTTCTATACCTTTATCTGAAAACTGAGTGTGATTACGGAAGATGATTAATTTGGGCTCAAAAGGTGCAAGAATGAATACCGGCTCGGGAAATTCACTAAAATCAAGTAAAAGTTTAGGAGTCAAAATTGATTCAAAATTTGGATTCAAACCAAAAAAAATTGAGGTTCACGCACTTGTCCCATCAACGGAATGTGATTTTGAAAGATTGGTGATTCAATTTCACGATGTAATGGTACACGATTCAACATTGACTCGGAAAAGTGATTAAAATATGGTAAAAATATGGGGGTCAACATTGAGTCAAAAATAGGAGTTGAATTACCAAATTGAGGATCGAGATCACATTCATGCTCAAGTTCAATTTCAAGAAAAAATTTGTCAAAGTATCCATGTGGTTCTCAAAATTTTGATATTGGTCAAGTTCAAATGGGTGTGATGAAATTAAATCTTGATTTTTAAAACATCATAATTCTTGGGTTGGATCGATAGGGTTAGAGTATCAGAATTGGTTAAAATTGATATAAGAGAGTTTTCTCATTAGGTGTTGACCAATTGACTCAATTGTGCTTTTGACCTATCGATGGACTAGATAATAAAATTTTGGGTCTGAATTATATCTTCCATACTCATTTCTAAATCATTCGGCTCTTCTTGAAACAGTGAGTAGAAAGGTTGGCTTTGAAAACTTTGAAATTGTCAGTACATCAGATGTTGAATTTGTTGTTCAGACTCAAGTAAGATTTTTATACTCTTTTCAAGTCGGATTTTTCTTCTTGGGGAGGTAGGACTGAAAAATGTGAGCATAAACCTTGAAATTTTGGTATAAATTGTGAGTCAAAAATGTTTTGAATTCATCATTTAGACTCATGTAAGGCTTCTAAACTCTTTCCTAAATTGGTTGTTCTAGAAAAAGAGAGTATGAAGAAAATTTGGGGAATGATTGTAAATAAGGTGATTGAAAATTTGACTTGGATAAATCCAATCAGGTGTATGTTGTTGGGTCATGTTATATAAAGTCGGGCAAAAACATGAAAAATAAAAATTAAACTAAAAATGTTATTACATTACTTTCGCAGGTGACGCGATTGCACTGAGCGTGCCAACAAACCTTTAAACCTCTATGTTTCCCCTAGGAAAGGAGTTATAGGCTCCTAAACGTTTCAGTGGATTACACCCACAAAATCCATAAAGAAAGAAAACAAATGTTAGTATTTTTAAAAACGCATTTTGAAAGAGAAAAAAATTAAAACATATTTGCAAAAATTAAGTGATCTACGGTCTTAAGTTAACCCAAACTATTCATCTCTAATTTGAGGCATCATACAAGGACTTGTTATTAATAAAGTTTAAAAGAACAAGATTAAATTGATTATTTGATCTTTTATAAAAACCTAGATAATATGCACTTGTAAATTTTTGGGATTTAACTTGGACTATGATACTTTATTTGTTTATTTATATATTTTTTTCTTTAGTTTTATTAGGCTTTCTAGTCTACCCAGGTAGCGAGCCTTTAACCGATGACTCCTATATCAGACGGTCTTAGGGCACCAGATGAGAAAACATCCCTCGGGTTTAAGGACTCGAGTAAACAATGCCACAAAACTAAAGAATTTATTTGTTTTGACCACTGTTAGGCGTGACTAATCATACTTCTTTAGGTATAATTAATCAGCTTAATTAGTAGCTACGTATTTTTTTATAAGGGTATTTAAGTCTTTGTTTTAATCCCTCAACGTATAAGTGCATATATCTCTAAGGCAAAAAATTCAAGATCATGTTATCTTTTTAATCTTTCTTCCTTAACCTAAAAATCCAACAATACCTCTTATTTTGATTCAAATTAAGAAATCATAATTAAAGCTTCCCTAATTCCTAAGATCAACCTAATTTTCTTAAAAATGGATCAAACCTTTTTGTCTTTTTTTCAAAAAAAATTCTTAAGAATGGAAAAATTCTTAAGAAAATTCTAAGAATATCCCAAAAAAGTAAAAAAGAAAGAAAATCTAAAAAAATATACATTAGTAAACCCTCTCCCACACTTATCTCATGCATTGTCCTCAATACATCGTGAATGTATGTATGCATGAAAATAAGGAGGGAAGGAAAATTCACCTCAGGATGGTGGTTCCACTTGAGGTCTGATTGCTACACGAAATGCGGTCCAATCTAAAGAATGTGGAGTTTGTAGGAACCCACTAGTGACATCTCTCCTCATATAACCCAGTAATTGATTGTATACTTGTACGATTTTATTTAGAAAATTATCCCCAATAAATTTTCAATTTTAAAAAATAATCTCTGAGTCATTTTGTTCTATACCTTTATCCATAAACTGTGTGTGATTATAGAAGATGATTAATTTGGGCTCAAAAGGTGCAGGAATGACTACCGACTTGGGAAATTCACTAAAATCAAGTAAAAATTTAGGAGTCAAAATTGGTTCAAATCCAAAAAAATTGAGGTTCACACACTTGTCCCATCAATGGAATGTGATTTTGAAAGATTGGTGATTTAATTTCACGATGTAGTGGTACACCATTCAACATTGACTTAGAAAAGTGATTAAAATATGGTAAAATTTTGGGGGGTCAACATTGAGTCAAAAATTGGAGTTGAATTACCAAATTGAGGATCGAGATCACATTCATACTCAAGTTCAATTTCAAGAAAAAAATTGTCAAAGTGTCCATGTGGTTCTCAAAATTTTGGTATTGGTCAAGTTCAAATGGGTGTGATGAAATTAAATCTTGATTTTTAAAACATCATAATTCTTGGGTTTGGATCGATAGGGTTAGAGTATCAGAATTGGTCAAAATTGATAAGAGAGAGTTCCTTCCTTAGGTGTTGACCAATTGACTCAATTATGCTTTTGACCTATCGATGGACTAGGTAACAAAATTTTGGGTCTGAATATGTCTTCCATAGTCATTTCTAAGTCATTCGGTTCTTCTTGAAACATTGAGTAGGAAGGTTGGTTTTGGAAACTTTGAAATTGTCAGTGCATCAGATGTTGAATTTGTTGTTTGGACTCAAGCAAGATTTTTATACTCTTTTCAAGTCAGATTTTTCTTCTTGGGGAGGTGGGACTGGAAAAGGTGAGCATAAAACTTGAAAATTTGGTATAAATTGTGAGTCCAAAATATTTTGAATTCATCATTCAGACTCATGTAAGGCTTCTAAACTCTTTCCTAAATTGGTTGTTTTAGAAAAAGAGAGAAGAAAATTTGGGGAATGACTGTAAATAAGGTGATTGAAAATTTGACTTGGATAAATCCAATCAGGTGTATGTTGTTGGGTCATGTTATATAAAGTCGGGCAAAAACATGAAAAATAAAAATTAAACTAAAAATGTTATTACATCACTTTCGCAGGTGACGCGATTGCACTGAGCGTGCCAACAAACCTTTAAACCTCCAGGATTCCCCTAGGGAAGGAGTTATAGTCTCATAAACGTTTACAGTGGATTACACCCACAAAATCCATAAAGAAAGAAAACAAATGTTAGTATTTTTGAAAACGCATTTTGAAAGAGAAAAAAATTAAAACATATTTGCACAAATTAAGTGATCTACGGTCTTAAGTTAACCCAAACTATTCATCTCTAATTTGAGTCATCATACAAGGACTTCTTATTAATAAAGGTTAAAAGAACAAGATTAAATTGATTATTTGATCTTTCATAAAACCTAGATAATATGCACTTGTATATTTTTGGGATTTAACTTGGACTATGATACTTTTTATTTGTTTATTTACATATTTTTTTCTTTAGTTTTATTAGGTTTTCTAGTCTACCCAGGTAGCGAGCCTTTAACCGATGACTTCTAAACCAGACAGTCTTAGGGCACCAGATGAGAAAACATCCCTCGGGTTTAAGGACTCAAGTAAACAAGACCACAAAACTAAAGAATTTATTTGTTTTGACCGCTGTTAGGCGTGACTAATCATACTTCCTTAGGTACAATTAATCAGCTTAATTAGTGGCCACGTATTTTTTATAAGGGTATTTAAGTCTTTGTTTTAATCCCTCAACGTATAAGTGCATATATCTCTAAGGCAAAAAATTCAAGATCATATTATCTTTTTAATCTTTTTTCCTTAACCTAAAAATCCAACAATACCTCTTATTTTGATTCAAATTAAGAAATCATCATTAAGGCTTCCCTAATTCCTAAGATCAACCTAATTTTCTTAAAAATGGATCAACCCTTTTTGTCTTTTTTTAAAAAAATTGTTAGGAATGGAAAAATCTTATACAAAAAAGAAAATTCTAAGAATATCCCAAAAAAGTGAAAAATAAAGAAAATCTAAAAAAATCTACATTAGTAAACCCTCCCCCATACTTATCTCATGCATTGTCCTCAATGCATCGTGTATGTATGTATGAAAATAAAAAGCGAAGGAAAATTCACCTCAGAAAGGTGGTTCCAGTTGAGGTCTGATTGCTGCACGAAATGCGGTCCAATCTAAAGAATGTGGAGTTTGCAGGAACCCACTAGTGACATCTCTCCTCATATAACCCAGTAATTGATTGTATACGTGTATGATTTTATTTAGAAAATTATCCCCAGTAAATTTTCAATTTTAAAAAATAATCTCTGAGTCATTTTGTTCTATACCTTTATCCGAAAACTGAGTGTGATTATGGAAGATGATTAATTTGAGCTCAAAAGGTGCAGGAATGAATACCGATTCAAGAAATTCACTAAAATCAAGTAAAAATTTAGGAGCCAAAATTGGTTCAAACCAAAAAAATTTGAGGTTCACACACTTGTCCCATCAACGGAATGTGATTTTGAAAGATCGGTGATTTAATTTCTCGATGTAATGGAACACGATTCAACATTGACTCGGAAAAGTGATTAAAATATGGTTAAAATATGGGGGTCAACATTGAGTCAAAATTGGAGTTGAATTACCAAATTTAGGATCGAGATCACATTCATGCTCAAGTTCAATTTCAAGAAAAAAATAACTTGTCAAAGTGTCCATGTGGTTCTCAAAATTTTGATATTGGTCAAGTTCAAATGGGTGTGATGAAATTAAATCTTGATTTTTAAAACATCATAATTCTTGGGTTAGATCGATAGGGTTAGAGTATCAGAATTGGTCAAAATTGATAAGAGAGAGTTTCCTCATTAGGTGTTGACCAATTGACTCAATTGTGTTTTTGACCTATCGATGGACTAGGTAACAAAATTTTGGGTCTGAATCATGTGTTTCATACTCATTTCTAAGTCATTTGGTTCTTCTTGAAATGGTGAGTAAGAAGGTTGGTTTTGGAAACTTTGAAATTGTCAGTCCATCAGATGTTGAATGTGTTGTTCGGACTCAAGCAAGATTTATATACTCTATTCAAGTCAGATTTTTCTTCTTGGGGAGGTGAGACTGGAAAAGGTGAGCAATTTGGTATAAATTGTGAGTCCAAAATGTTTTGAATTTACCACTCAGACTCATGTAAGGCTTCTAAACTCTTTCCTAACTCTGATGTTTCTTCTATTTGTTGCCATACTTGATCTGGTAGAGGTTTTTTAGGAAGAGTTTTTAGGAGTTTTTTGATTTTTTTAGGAAATATCTCGAGTGTCAAAACTCAGATCTCAATGAAAGCACCAATTTGTAGTGGAGATTTTCTGACACAATTATTTGGGCAGTCGACATCACACCACAAGCGAATGGGTCTCTTGATTTTCCTATGATAATTAAAATTTTCAGCATAGTAAACAAACGGAGACAGAATTTTTATGTGGGAACCCTAATTGGGAAAAATCACGGGGAGGGGGAGAGAATTCACTATGGTCTCAAGGTTACAATGAACTCAACAGAACATTCTTGTGCTTATCACTTCTCGGATGTGATGTTTTTTCTCGATAGATGTCCAGGTGCATAAATCCCCTGTAGCGTTGTGATTGAGGACGCGGATATTTCGGATTTCCATAACCGCATGATTTGCACATTGCGTTTTTTCATAACTGCTCAGATAACAGCGCCTGATTGTTGGGATTGATGTGCAGAAATATTCGCCACTATTCATAACTGTAACCACTGAAATAAGGGCACTGAAACATTTAGAACGTTGGGTAATCTGATGGCATAACTGACTCCGTGAATCAGAGAATCATGTCGTTGAGTTGTATCCAGCATGGAGGCGGGAGTCTCCGCAGAGGGTCTTTGTTATGGGGGTCGGGGCTTCCGCTAGTCGGATTGTTTCGTCCGAGTTGAATATCCGAGTGAAGAACCCGGATAGATGTGGTCGGAGAAAAGAACTGGCAATTACGGGTGTCAGAGTGGGACCTCGGTCAGAGAGGGACCTGGCAGTTGCAAATGTTGGAGAGGAACCTCACATCGAGTGTGAACTCGGTGCAAGGTCGAACCCGCAATGGTCCCTGGTATGTCGAGTTTGATGTTCGCTTGAAATGCTTCTAATGCGGTGGAACACGTGTTATGATCTTGACGAGGGTCAAAATCTAACCACTATATAAGAAATCAATTATTTATAATTTATATACATTCCTTATTTTATTCCTCGAGTCTAAATATAGATTTATGGTTGCTTAAAATTTACTCTTTATTTTAATAGCCTATCTTATTCGCTCCAACCAACCCACATGGGCGTTATACTTTGATAGTACACATTTCTATCAAGCCCATGTGATCCCAAATTATTTGACCTTTTAAAATCCTATTTTTTATCATATGAATCTTGTTATAAGGAGAAGGGTTGTCATAGCACCATTTTATTTTGTTTATTATATAGAGAACATTTTTCACTGATTACCTCTCTTTATTGCGAACTCGCAAGTGGCCAGGAATACTTCTTTCAGCTTGCTCTCACAAAGAGCATTAATTGTTACAAGCTCTTGCAATTACATTAATGGTGATAGATCTTTACCCCTTTCTCTCTCTAACGGTCATATGGATCTCTTTTTTTCTCAACAAGGGATTTTATCTTCTTTTACAATAAACAAGAACATTCAAGCATTCAAAGAAAAATCTATGAACAAAAATCAGTGAAATCAATAGAAGTGGTGTTGAGCCTTTTACTTTCATTTTTCTTCTCACCTACTTCTCAAAGCTACCCATTACTTGGAGAATCTCTTTAATATTCTTTTCAATACTTCTAGAGATTACTCTCATAGATTCTTGAATTCAAGTGCCAATCATTTGTAAATCATTTCTTCTTCATCAATTATATTAAAGCCTCATTGTTTTTTTACATTTGAGAGATGCCGTACTTTAAATCGGTTCTCAATTAAGGAAGAGAACACAAAAATCCTTTTTCTACACGTGTTACATCTTGGGTGAAGCGGTGGAAGTCCAATCTCTTCGCATGAAAGAGTTTTGGTGGTTGTATCCACTTGGTGGGAATGGAGAAGTCCAAACACCTCAGTGAAGAGTGTTGGCAAGTTAGCAAGAGCTTTGTTTCGAATTGGAAGCAGATAGTGGATTTTGAAATCCTAAAGAAGAGGCCTCTGGGAAGTACATGTAGGGGAAGTGCTTGAACCACTTTAAAATTGTCTTGTTTTCTCTTACAAGTACTTTTATTTCTGCATTTTATCTATCATTTATCTACTATTTATTTGTTGCTTGCACTGTTGCTTTACACACTCAATTACTCAGCAATTTGATTCTGCCAGTCATATATGCATAACCAATTCAAAAATTCAGACTTAATTACATTATAACCCTATTCACCCCTCCTCTAGGGTTTTACACACACACTTTTAAAGCAACTAGGTGCCTTTTTAATAATGTTTAGTAACCACTTTAAAAAGATTTTAGGAAAAACTAAAGTCAAAAAGTTGCTATCTGGAGAAGTCAAAAATCTAACTTCTCAGTCACATAAGCCAAAAGCTTATCTCATCGTTTCTATCCTTATTTTTCTCTCTCATGATTTCTCACAATATATGACCTCTAAATATACTCTTTTTCTATTTCTCGTGCAATAAGTTATGAATTTTATTTAAACTTTCTCTAGCACACTCATTTATATCTTAACTTCCTCCAAAAAAATATTTTAAATATTTATATATTTTGATAAGCCCTTAATACTTTAAAATAACCAAACATCTTAGCTATACAAAAACTCTTTTTAAAAGAGCTTTTGGACAAGTCTTTTTAAAAAAGGACTTTTCTTTAAGAAGAAGAAAATATCACACACCCTAGTCTCTTCAATTCCATTTAAGTTGATGCAAGAGACTCCAACTTCCTCTTAGAAATTCAGTGACTGACAAATCCTTTATTTAATCGCTCAACAATGCTACAACCTCCGATTGTTGTTGCACACTAAAACAATGTTATCTGATGGTGAATCACACCTTTTCTATACCCCCTCAAGACACGTGCATCCTCCAATTAGAAAATTAGCATGAATGAGGAAAGGGACCCAATGGAACTGAATGGTGTCTCTAAACTCCCACTTGAACCAATTCAAATATCTTGTCATCTCACCCTTAGAGAGCTCAAGGGGTGGGGGTGGGGAGCGACCCACCATTTTCTTAATTATCCACATAATAGTTATATTCCTTTTTAAAATTCTGATCGGTAGCTCTTGTAATAATTTTAGCCTTAATGGTATGGGTAAGAGTTCTTGTGAAATTCTTCAAATTTGACGAACCTGATAGGGTGGATGAAAAATCACGATAGACGAACCGCAGAAATAAAATGCTTCCATAAGTACCTTTCAAAGATATGACATGCACAACAGGTTTATTCATATGCTCGTCTGATAGGCAAGGAGCCTAGAAACGACATCCATACAAATAGAAAAGAGAATTCCTACTCAAAAACAAATAAACAAGAGAATTATTAGGTTTCTGCTAAAAGAAGGAGAAGAAAGTGTCTTATTATGTCTCAATACTAACATCATCAGCCTTAATATTATCGAAGAAGCCTTCTACGTAATGACAGTGAGTTTTGGAGCTTGTGAGCCATATTTAGCTCTTGTCAAACTCACTCCTTAGGAAAAAAATCTTAGTACCTTTTGGATACCAAACTGGCACAAGAAGGAAAAAAAAATGCTCTAAGACCCACAATTGTATCAAACTTAAATTTGAAAGATGGTAATACCGAATTGAGAATTTTTAAATAATAAGTATTGTAAAAATGCAAATATACCTGAAGAAAGGGAGACAACTACCAGGCTCCCTTGGAACCACTCAAGTTCAAAAAGTAGAAGGAAAGGGAAGCGGTCATTCATATGCATGTTTAGTGCTAAAGTTCCTTACCAACAAACAGTAGATGCAAGAAACTAAGGTTCATAAGAACCAAAGAGTAGCACCCTAAGCAAGTACATCAAGAGGTAGGAAACTTTTGTTTAGACCCCAATGGAGAAAGGGGGTTTTTTCTTGCCTAAAATTTCTTATAACTCCTCTTTTTTAGGCCCTTTAGTGATAGTTCTGCATGGATTCCTCAACTAGCCACTTGACACTCAAAATTGGGATTGGTAGCCCTCACGAGTATCCAACATAAGCCCCAAGAGCTCTTACACAACTACTTCATGGTCACATGAGACTCATTGATCACAATCTCATTAACTAGAAATTCAGTCAAGCGCATCATATCTTCAAAGCTTGGGATTAGATAAAACATGAAGAAGGAATGTTAGCAATACTGACCTTAACACCTGTATCAAGCCAGACCATGTCAACATGGGCTCCATTGTGAGGAAATCAGTCAATTCCATCTTGGCAAGTTGCTACCACTGATTTGAAGGTAATGAGGGTGCCCTGTTGGAATCATATGCCAACTGTTGTGACGCTTGAATCATTTCTACACCATAAGTAAAGCTCAAGTAAGAGAATTTGTTTTATAACACTCCTAATATATTTTCATCATAATTTGACCTAGAATATATATATATGTATACAAAAAAAATATTCCATCAAGATCCTAAAGTTATAAGGAATATTGATGTGTAACGGTGAAGTGTGTGAATCAGAAATCAGTGACAGAACAAAACTTTCACTGCGTTTCACCAACTATACGATCTTGAGTAGGATAATAATTAAAACTAATATGCAATCAGATGAATTTTACAAAATGCAGCAATCGCAATTATATTGTTCTCAATTTTGCATAAACTAAAGCAACTACTAAGTTACGATGGCACAAACTTGTAAAATCACTATATATTCAATGGACTCATGGTGAAACAGATGCTCTCGTTTCATAATTTTAAATGGCAGCAGATAAGTAGTTAAAATAATAAAAGTGAATATCAACTCAAAAAGAAAAGACCAGGTTGAGAAAATTACCTACTGAGAATCACTGGATCTCAATGACCTACAGCGTATGTCGATGCAAAGCTCTCATCGTCACGATCGTAATGCCTCGAAGAACTCCTGAATCGGATGCCGAATGCAAAAGTTGCGAGCTGAGAACGAGGATGATACACTAACGGGTCTTGTTTCTGAACCCATTAGTGTAGCTTATGGACTTTTACTGTAGCAAACGGATTTATAACTTAAACATGAAACCTCTTTGAATTGTTTATAGATGCGGATTGGGACTTATTTGAACCCGAACAGTTTCTTCGGTTCTCTCGTGCAGGCGGCAACTCGAGAGGAGAGCTGGGTGGTTGCAGCGACGCCGTGGGAAGGAGGCGTGGAGGAGATGGAGTCACGTGACGTGGTGGCGCATTGGAGGATGAAGACGAGGAGAAGAGATGGTGTTGACGAGGGCAAACGCAACGATGGTAATCCGAGAGAGAAGAGTCGGCAGAGAGAGACTGCGCAGGCAAGGGAACGAGCAGAGGGATCGGTGTCACCAGGGTGCAGCAACGGGCAGGAAAAACTAGAGGGAAGAAGGAGGCAAGGTGGTTTGCGTGGGTTGCAAGCAAGGGAGAAAGAAGACGGTGGTGGGGCTTGGGTTGAGATTGTTGGTGGTGGGAAGGAGAGAGAACGAGAGAGAGAGAGGAAGAAGGTGCAGGTTGGAGAAGAAAAAAGGGGAGGGAGAACAAGCAGGCGAAAAGAAGAGGAAAGAAGTTGGGGCGCATTGGGGAAAAGGGAAGAGAAAGAAAGAAAGATTAGGGTAAGGGTTTAATTAGAGAGGATAATTAGAAAGTTAATCTTAAAACAAAATTCATAACTCACAATTCTTTTTTCTCAAAATTCTAGTATTTTTATTAATAATAGAGAAACCTTTAAATAGGCTTTACAATATCCAACTTTCAATCCACAACCGATGTGGTACTAAACTAAAAACAAACTAAAATAAAATAAAATAATCTAAAATAACCAAAATACAATAAAATGAAAAATACAGCCTTATCCAGTCTTTACTGAACCAAATCAATGTGACGTATCTTCGTCTTCTTCAGTGCATGGTGCACGCGCCAGGGTTAGATGTCTACATCATTCTCCTTGCGTAAGAGAGAATTCGACCCCGTCGAGTTAGGTGTAATAGTGCTCCCCTACTCAAGTCACCTCAATCTAGCAGTAAATCGACAGTTAGTGCATTTTCTCCTACCCAACCATATCACACGATCACCCAATACAAAGCAATCGAGTGATCCAATCCTACCTCCTTAGATAGAGCAGTACCCTTATCCATTACCTCCCCTGTACTTTTATTTTCATTTCGTTATCAAATAAAATTATATGTTGCTCCTAACCATTTCAGCCTACTCTGCTGCTAGGATTTCTCTCACTCAGAGTCTTACCGAAATTCGTCGCTCCACTGATGGGTTTTACTCCTACTCAGAAACGATTGCGAACCTAGCTCCACGGATAGGTCCTACCCCCACTCGGAATCCAATGCTTGTACACTCCGTTGTGGGTCTTACTCCCGCTCGGAGACGACAATGCAAGCAACTGCCTACGACCCCCTCTTGACTAGCCTACGGTGTGAGGATTTATTCCTTGAGGAAGCCTTGGCGAATAGCTCTAGGTACTTTCGGAGGCTCCGACAGTTACTTTCGGAGGCTCCGACAGTGGATGGCTTTGTGCCCTTTTACCATCGTGGTAAGAGAAGTACTCTTCTGCTTCAGATGCGTGAGCCATACTAGATGGGTCTCAGATGCCTGACCCAGGATTGGTCTTTGATGGTATTGAAGATTTCATTGATGAGGAGCATGGACGGAGTGAATTGTTCTATCAGCTTGTAGGCTCAGAGCGGACTTTGTGAGAGGATCAGGTGTAGGCAGATTGCCCCTGATTCTGATCTTGAGCGTAGGCGGCAGCTTCATGTGGAGACTTCGACTTTCCTCTATCGTCACCACGCTTAGCGGAGTGGTTGGCAAAAGTCATCATTGCCTCCTCCAACTGAATGTAAGGCTGAGCTCGGGATAGAGCCTCGCTCATCTGAGTGACATTGTGCTTCAGGAGATGATTGTACAGGGGGTGGGAGAATTGCAACCCGCTAATGAATACGAGTGTTGAGAAGTCCTCATCGCAGTTGGGGACCGTGTCCAGTTGGCTTTGGAAGTAGCCAATGTAGGATTTGAGGTTGTCGTTTTGACTCATCTTGACGGTGAGAAGGTGGTGGTTGTTCCTCTTAGCCTCCAGATGAGATGCGTACTGAGTGAGGAACGTTTCGAACACCTCCTCGAAGTTGCAGAGAGAATGTGACGGCAAAGAGAAGAACCAGAATACACCTTTCAGACTAAAAGGGAAGGTGAGGCACATGAGCGGATCTTTGCGAGAGTAAACTACCATTTTGTCCCGAAAATTTCTGATGTATTAGACTGGATCGCTCACTCTGGAGTAATAGTTGAAGGTTGAAATTGTGAATTTCCTTAGGAACTCACACTTTAGGATCTCCTCGGAGAGGGAAAATTTTAAGATTTCGACACCTGAATGTGTTGATTGGCTATTGAGCTGCAACTTAGCCTCCTTGATCTGTCTTTGGATTAACTCATCAAGAGTCTGAACATCGGGAGATTCTTCGATTTCAGGCTCGCTTTTCGACTGTGTCGGTGTCTGAGTGTTCTGGAGGGCAATTATTTGGGCTTGGAGTTATTCGTTGATCTGTCAAAACGCCTCCTATTCATGTATGGCATTATCATGGTCGAGAGCCGCCTCCTCCCGATCATGATCGACGGCTTGTTGCTCCTTCATCTGCTGAGCTCTTTCATGTCGACGAGAGCATAAAAGGAGCTGACCTTTGTACTGCGGTGGTGGTTGGATGCTAGAGGCTGCTCCTTGAGGTAAAGAGCCAGTGTCCTCGGTAGCATGCAGCTGATCGACGGAGGCGGGGGGACCGTGCCCCAATGGCGCTGATGGTCTTGCCCTTTGATGTGACATCGTTGAGGATGACGGTTTACTTTTTTGGGGCCATCGAGGCTTTTGAAGAGGCTTTTTGAGGAAAATTTTCGATTGAAAGGGAAAAAGATCGTGAGAGTATACTCAAATCTCAATCAAAGTACCCATTTATGGTGGTGATTTTCTGTCACAAATGATTGGACTATCGATACTCATCACAAGCGAGAATGAAAATGGGGTTGTACACGTAAATAAAGCACAATATAAAAATGAGGTACACACAGGATTTTACGTGAAAACCCTTAATCGGGAAAAACCACAGAGAGGAAAAGGAGCTTCACTATAATTCTCAGGTTACAAAAATTACAGGAATTTAGAGGATGTGTAAAACTGAAATCAAGATTAGAATGAATCGAATCTAATCGAATCAAATTGACCTTCCTTTCTTCGTTGCAGAAGGCCTATTTATATTTGATTGAGTTGTCGGCATGGAGGCAGATAAGTATGGGCGAGATCCTCATAATCACAAAATTTGCACATGTCAATTTGTTGTAATGGTCATAATCACTGATGCTGTTTTGTTGGGAATACATGTAGAAAAATCCGTCACTATTCATAACTATCTGCGATGAGGGGTGTTACACGTTATGAATGTGGAGGAAGGTAAGGCTGCGTAACTATCGGCAGAGATCAAAAGTGATCTGTTGCTGGAGCTACTTGGTTTGAAGTCTTCAGAACGGGGGTAATCTCGGAACGGAGAAGATCTTAAGTAGGTCCACTATAGCATGGACTTTAGAGAGGAGCTCTGATACTCCTCCGAGAGTTGGAAGGTGCGGGACACGTGTCGCCATCTTGGACAGGGTCAAATTTTAACCCCTATAGTGAGCTTGGTTGTGGATTTGGTTTTCCTATGAGATTGTATTCCGATAATTAAGCAATCACCCATATCTCAAACAATCACATATTTCATGAGAGAGTGAAGCATATTGAGGCCGACTATCACATTGCTTGATATCATAATGTGAAGAATAACATTGAGACCAGACATATAGAGTTCATTCATTAGTTAGCATATTTATTTTCCAAAAATCTTAGGAAGTCACGTGTCCAATTCATTTGTAACAAGCTGAGAATGTATGATAAGCATGCCCCAGCTTAAGAGGGAGAGTTAGAGAATAATATACATGTATGGGATGTTTTATATAAAATATCAAATCTATTATAAATAGAATCCAAGAAGATGAGACTGATGGATCTCTTTGGTTCTCAAGACATAATCTTCTTACAAAATGATCTTAAATACTTTGAAGATTACACTTGGCTATTACTCATCTTGTTAAAATATTAGAGTTCCAACTATCATTTTGGACTTCGAGCAATATATTCTTTGGGATTTTCCTACGAGCAATTCATCCTTCGAGATTATTCTCTCCAGGCAATTCATCCAGATCTGGCCTTTGCAGTGTTCATCCTCATAGATTTTAACCCTTATGACATTTATCCTTTAGGGTTCTGGCCTTCGTGGGTAATTATGTAACTTGGCTAATTTATGTGTATGAGTTGGATATTATTGTTATGACTTAGTTATGACATATTTAAGATATCTACTTAATTATGTCATTAAAAAGTTATCCGTCATTGCATGCAACTTTTTCTTTTCAGCTTCTATTAACCTTATCAACTTACTTGTTGAACCATGTAGCTCAATCCATTCACTTTTGGTTAGATTGACAGGTGATAATTAGATAGCCCATCTCCTGGAGAATTTAGGAAGGGGTTAGCATCACCTTATTTGGTGTCATTATTTACTTGAGTTGCTTGACATATATATTTAAGAGACAATCATGTCTTGTACTTGCATTACGTAAAGTCAAACTTGTAGCAGGTTATAATTTAGTAGATTGTATGTTGATACGGTTTGTCAAATATTTATTATTTTTTATGGAACTGGAGAGTTTTTTGCTGGAGAATAACAATTATGTCATTAAAAATTTATGATCATCTTCTACGCAGTATATATTCATGAAGAAGTTATTTTTTATGGGAGAAAATCTCAAATCTTTTTTGGGTTGGAATATTTAGGATGTGAACAATTGGTTATTCTAGGTATTAGTTCATGTGTTCCTAACCTCTGGTTAAGAGGTTTTGGGTCATGACACCAACTACTCACTCTCGTGTTGATTGGCAGCGACCTATGTTGCACGGACATGGTCATACCAATATGAAAATGGAAATGACACGCCAACGCAGGACAATTAAAAATACACATGACACGTGTCTGACACGCGTATCAAACACGACACAACTTCATGATACAAGTGTTAGTGCTACATAGGCAGCCACTCATTGAGCTAATTGAGGATTTGATTGTTGGTAAGTAAGTTGTCTATCCATAGGTGAGCATTTGATACTCGACTCCATCTTAACAAGCATCTCCTTATACTCAGGGACGGAGCAACGATTTTTCACTGCGGGAGCCAAAGGGTGTAAACAAATAAAAAGATTTTTACATACAAAAACATGATTCTTTTAAAAAGTTACCTAATTTATTACAATTTCATGCACTTCTAACAAAAGCATGACTCTCTCTTATAAGCATGCATCATTTACTTAACACTCTCTCAGGAATATAATACAAGATGAAATTTCATTCACTTAATGAAAATGATAAAATGAATCACTAAAACATATGAATAATGCAACATCAAAATTAAATGTATATGGACCTGAAAAATCTCATGAATGACTGGTCATGTTACGAGCAAGATGGTCGCATGGCTAGCACATGACTTCATTCAAACTCTCTGCTTTTGAGAGGTTAAGGAGCTTCCCTCTATTGTTACTAATTGCAATCATGAAAAATCAGAAAAAGGCTAAAGCAGATAAATGAAGGAATTTTTAGTCATTGAGAGGGCACGAGGGAGGTGATGGAACTTTTAGTCACAGAGAGAGAACGAGAGATTAGAGGAAAATGACTATAATCAGATTAACTTTGTAGTTATTAAAAATAAGAATAATATCTATCTGTACATGTCATATTTGTAATAGGACTTTTTTTTAGAGAATACAGATCAAGATCCCTTTTCCCGGATAGAGGGTTAAAAAGGAAAATATTGTTTTAAAAAGAAAATGTGATCAAATACCTCATGGAGATTAAAATCTTAAAAGGTAATATTTAACACTATCCTCCTTCTAATAATCCACTCCAATGACGGCGAAAATTTAAATGCTAATACAAATTGATTAAACGGAGTGAGATTATCAAAGATAAGATAAAACTGCATGCTAAAATCATGGAGATATTATGCACAAAATTGCTAATAACATGGACAGGGCAGTGTTAAACTTTGTGTGTGTTTGGTGGGCGGTTGGGGGGGGGGGGGGGGCGGGGGGGGCACGGCCCCTCATAACTCCATTTGGCTCCATCCTTGCCTTATACTACATTTCGTTCTTTCATGTCCCCCAATGGGCAGCTGATAAGTTCGATCAAATCCACCAGACATTCTTCTAGAAGGATGAAATGAAGTGCTTTGGGGGCATTTTTTAATGAAATTGGGACCTTTATCCGCCCCCACAAAAGAAAAAAGGAAGAACTTGGAGTTCATAATCTGCAAGACTTCAACACCGCATTGATTGCTAAAGATGGTGGAAGCTTCTTTCAGCTCATAACTATTCCTAGATTTCCACAGTTTTCATGAAAGATAACTGGGAGAGTGTCTCCTTTTTGGAGAGTTGTCCTGGCATCAACCACGACTTCGAGCTGGGATCCAAATGTTTCTATGGCACAAATGAGAAGGTCACCAACACATGGTTAGGCGATGAGCTGCTGGCCACTGCTTTTCCCTCCCTCTTCAAAGTGGCCACTAATCCCTCACTGTATACCAAGTCATAGCTTCATAATAGACGATGGGTACCATTGTTTCGGACCCTTCTCACCCCATAGTCTCACTACTCTACAACAACTGTTGCAGCTCCTTCACACTCGCTTTTTGACTGAACAACGAGATACCTCCGCCTGGACATTGCAATCCAATGGAATTTATGCTCTCAGCTAGCCATCTGCTATCCCCAGCTAGGATCGACCTTGCTGTCATAGCCTTGTGGTTAGTCTGACCATTGAAAGTGAAAATCACTATGTGGTTGATTGTGTTAAATTGTCTACCTACTGCTGAGTGCTTCAGCAGCAAAAAAAATTGCCCTAAATACAACAATTCATTCTATGTCCTGCCAGCTGAAATTGTGGTACTCACTTATTTCTTGCATAACGAGGTATGGGTTACTTTCCAAATCAAATTCCCAATAGCCTCTTAGATGGACTAAGGACAATGTGGACAGCATGGAGAATTGTGTTATTTCCCCACATTCACATGAGAAATGGGATATTTGTATCATGCCGGTCATTTGGTTTTTGTGGTTCGAACATAATTTGTCTTATCTTCAACTACAAAAAAGTCTATTGTTCTCTGCCTTCAGCAATAAGTTGCTCATTTCATTCAACTTTGAAAAACTGTAGCTACATTATCGTATTTTCCTTGTTTCTTCCCCTTTACTTCTCTCTTCTTATCTGCTAACCCACCTCAGGTAAGAATTTTTAAATTCTACCAATAAATCGATGGCCTAATTGCCCGTCTTTACTCTTCAAAAAAAAAACTAAAAATCATTAGAACAGGATAAGTAAACGGCACCCTTTTATTGGGTGAGTTGTGAAAATGCTAATGACCTAATGATCTACCAAAATTATTACAAATGTAAAGAATTGAACATATTATTTTTAGCATTAAGTTTCATGCATGCAATGTATGTAAGAATCTTATAAAGTGCCTTGTCGAAAATATAGTTTAAGTAGTGGATATTCCAATGTATCTTACAAGTGCCCCCTGTTCAATATTACCTAAAATGGCTTTCAGCTTTTCGTAAACAGTTCCAAAGCAAAGCTACTAATGAACATAGAAAGAATAATAACAAAGAAAAATAGCAACATAAATATTTCCCAACTTGTAAAATCTCAACATACCACTGTCGTGCCTATTGCCAGAGAATGATATGGTTCAGTTTATGTGTCCACTCAACAATTATTTATAAAGCAAGCTCATGTTACTGGTGTATTGGGTAACATAAAATACGAAATGCTAATGATGGCATCTAACAACCCCACTTGTGAGGCTCAAAGGAAAATGGCATGTCCATCCTAATCTGCACCTAAGTTTCTGCCAGAGAAATTAAAACCTACAAACTTTTCTCAGTATGCACTAAAAGAAGAAAACTCTGGCATTTTAGGATAAATTGGATATCCAAACTTCCAGTTAAACAGACCAGTTAGAAGAAAGGATAAGCTAGAACTAAGTCAAGCTTGATCAAATAAAAGCACCTTTTTAGTGTTATTCAACATCTATGAGTTTTCACTATAAGGCAAGCAACAACAGTGGTATAATGCGACCACGATTTCCAACTTGCAACCGTCAGCTCATTTATTCCAAATAAACAGTATTTACCTCCTGAACTTTCCATATAATTTACAGCAGAATGACTGCAACTTGAAATTGTAAGCAAAAATCCTTTAATTTGCCTTTTTTTTTTTTTTTGCGGTAGATTGGTACATAATCACTAGCCCACACCTTGCAGTTTAATTGAATTCATGGAAATCAATACCGTGTTGCAGGGCTCACAAAAAGAAATGAGGAACAGCACTAATTGTTATCAATTATAATCACTTGCTGCTCCTGAAATAGTAGTGCCTATTCAATTCTAATCTTGAATTCATTGATATCATTTTCGAAACAAATTTCTCAAATTTTTCCCTCTCAACTTCAAAAGTTTCCATCCCATCTTAGTCCTAAAAAAACAATAATAACAGTTCAAAGAAGGGGAAAAGGAAACAAAACAAAGAATCTCAGACCTGAATCGAAGACAAATATTTTTGAATCCTGGATTATGCTTCTCTTATTTCTGATATTGAGCACAATGGAGACTTTGATGAAGGAGAAATCTTGAACTTTGGGATTAGAGTTTGGAGCTCTCAGTTTGAGAATTGGACAAACGCAAACAATGGGGGTAGATTGAAGATAATAATCCCACTATAATTAAGGAATATTTGCAGATAAACTCTCAATGGAGGTTTTTTCAATCAGATAAAACACCCCAATCCTCTACCGTAAAGGGATTCAGATTGCCTGTAACAACACTTTTAACCCCATAGCTTTACACACTGTATGACTAAAAAAGTCGCATTTCTTAATGTCATTTCATCACATGAGATTTCTAATTATCACTATTTTGTATTCCATCAAACTCATCCTAATTACAGCTTTTGCACCAACAAAACCTTTGCTCTCATCACCATCTGGATCCAATTAAACAAACCAGTTAGAAGAAAGTACCGAAATTTGAACGGTGATTTCCAAGTTGAAACAGTCAGGCTCAAATTATCCCAACAAATAGCCTGTAAGCATCTAGATCCTAAGCATTCCTTTCTCATTTCCAGCCTAGTGGTCTCATTTCCAGCCTAATGACTTCCACTTCTAAATTGAAAACTGTCAGCATAAATCATCCTTTAGTTTTCCATCTTTCTCGTAAAAAATTGGCAGATAATCACTATAAACTTGGCTGATACTTCAATTGGAACCTAATTCTAGAAACTGATACACTCGATACGCCCCAAAAGGGACAACGCAAATTATTATAAATAACAATCAACTGCCGCTCCGAAATCTTGATCTTTGATATGATATATCGAAATAATTTTCAAATTATCTTCTCACTCATCTTCCATAGATTTGGACATAATCAAAAAATAACATAATAACAGTGCAAGAGAAGAGAGATCTCACCTAAATCAGAGACGCCTGTTTTGAATCGAGTTGGGGAGGAGAGAATCTGCGCTTCTCTTCTTCTGATTTTGATCGCAATTGATGGTTTGATGAAGGAGAGAGATCGCGATTTTGGGATTAGGGTTTGGAGAGAGCTCATTTCTGTTTGTAACTGGGGCGAACGCGGGCGGGGGGTTGGGCCTATTTATATAGTAGAATTGACGGGGCAGCGTAAAATGAAAGCTAGACTGCAGGCTGTCATCAGACCGTTCACAGAAAAATACTATTATTTTTTTAATTAATTAATAAACAACTTTTAAAAAATCTCGTACTCTCTTCCGAAAATTATGGCTTTTCCAGATTACTCGGCAACAAGTCGGACTGAACCGATCCAAAGCCGCCCTTCATCCCTAATATTTATTGTTACTTTGTTAGGATTGTTAGGTATTTTAATAAAACTTGAGTTTGATTTTTCAAATAGTGACTATTTTTTTTACTAATACAATTAAATTATGACTTAGCTGATTAATTGTTACGAGATTTTCACCCTGAACCACTGTAGACATATTCTCACTCTTAAAAATCCTTAATAATAGCTACTTCCCCTAACTGATCCCTTACATCTAGAAATAGAGTCGTTTTCATTCATTCTAAGTATAACACTCAATCTTCTTTCTCTCTGAAAACTTGAAGTCTATTCTTCGTGAGAATTGCTTCAGTGTTAAAAAAAGATTTTGTTCTTTATCTTTATTTTTTAGGTAATCGTTCATCGTTTAAGCAGGTGTCTGATTTACTATTCTAGACCAGGTGTTGGTGATTCCGAGGAGTTTTTTATCGTTAGGGGATGATTGTTAGTTAAACACTCGGATGATTGAAGCGGACTTTTGATCCTTTAGGACAGCGACATTACGACTACATTTCTCATGCCAGCCTATTTTCTGTACTTTAATTTCAAGTATTGCATGATAGGTTTTACTATAAACTTATTAGTTTTGTGCAATGTTAAATTTTGAATTGTATGTTCTATCAAAAAAAGAAATAGTAAACAATTATCTAACAATCAAAATGATCAAAAAGATATATATATATATATATATATATATATATATATATATAATATATATATATATATATATATATATATATATATATATATATATATATATATATAATCTCCTATTCATTTAATTTATTTCCTATTTCATGCAAATTAATTGAATCTAGAAGACAAATAATATACATCTATTTTTTATTTCCTGAAATTTAAATCTTCATGCAATTACTCAGTTACTGTAATAAGTAAGAGAAAGTCCCATCAAGGTCGAGAAAATCCAAATGGCTGCATCAACAATTTATGCTCTTCCAGTAATCAACAGCATCAAGTGAAAGCTTTATATTTAAAAAACAATTTGCATTTCTATTTTGAAAATATTCTTATTTCGAATAACCTATGTTGTAAAAAAAATTGTTACTATGGCATTTATTCAAATCTGTCACAGCAGTACGGTATTCCTCTTAGAGAATGACAAGCAATTTGGAATTCCTTTTCCTCCAAGCATTTTGCCACTTCGACATTAAAATTCAACCAACATGTTAATGCCATTTAAAAAAAAGAAAATCTAACTTGCAATCCTCAATAGTTGCTCAGATTACCAATGACTATTTAATTATAGGGAAATAAATAATAGAAATATGAAGCTATAAATATTTGTTAGTGAATCTAATTTCTTATTTATTGAATATTGATGTGTACTGAGTCTTTTGTTATTGGTGTCATTTTTTAGCCTTGATCCATGCTGAAGATGTGAACGAGTTTGTGTAGTGGTCATAATCTGTCTGCTCCCTAGGATAGTGACACGTGTTAGCCACACCAGGAGCACATCAAGCAGACAACAAACTTGACATACCAATTGGCTCACTGTCGACACAAAGCAGATAGCGTCAGGCTTTGCCTAGAGCTTACATTCAACCCCGAGGAGAGAAACTTGGACCCTTCATTTCCCCGACATCTACAACTACCATCCTCTCCCCGCCTCCGCTGGACACAACTCAGCAGGGGGATTTTTCAGATCGTGGAGGGGTTATGATTCCTTGATATCCCGACATTCTAAATACTCTCATATTTCAGTGGGGCAATTTTGGTTATTGGTGTATACCTCGGCATGCCTATCCCAACAATCAAGTATAACATTCTGAGCGTGGCACGCCCCGCTTCTCAAATGGAGTCGCGACAAGAGTCGGCGACGTATACATGCAAGGAAAATACCCCATGTATACACACTAAGCCTAAAGTAACCTGAACAAGTTATAAAAATCTACTAAGATGACAGGATAACACTGCAATATAACATATAAACGGCCATACATGATAAAAGATGAATAAAGAAAATGAAGTGACAACTGAAAGTGATATATATAGAGAATAAGAAATCAACAGAAATAAAGGTTAAGCAAGAGTACCGATAATTAGATAAAGAACACTCCAAGTTCCTTAAAATGCATGTGAGCCTCTCCAAACACCTGATCAGCAATAAATAGCCACAGATCTGAATTTGTGATCGTACATATATTTGTATTCTTTTCATTACACTCCTATATTTATCGTGTAATAAATCTGCTAATTTTCTTGTCTTAAATATCTATTTTGCAGAAAATAATAATGAAGAAAAAGAGGATTAAACCAAATAAATACAAGTTAAAATCGGATTTAACTGGATCTATTTGGTTACCTGAGGATGATCCCAGATCTAGTTAGAACAAATCAAGGATTGGGGCAAATATTCAACTGAAGATCAGAGTAAATCAGAAAGATAACACCAAATAAAAACGGTAAAATTTAGATTTCTATAAATCCATTTTGGTTAGCTAAAGATCAACCGAGGATAATATCAAATACAGAGAGATAAATGGATAGAGAAAAGATCAACAGATGAGATGAAGCAAGTTTGACTCAAATTCTGACTAAATACATTTTAGTATTTGAATCATAACTTTCGCTACCGAATCTCAAATCTAATGATTCAAGATGATCCAGAAAGCAGACTTACAGGGCTACAACTCTTATGTTGATCACTATTTCTAATTCTGATAATTGTTAAGTGATATTTAGCAATCAACACGCCAACAAACTGCAGATCAGAACTGAATATTCACATCAAATCAACTTTGGAGATAAGGGGAGGATTCAAATTCAAAAATAGATAGCTTTTCCTATCTTCATACTCCTCCATCCTCTGCATTTCTTCTATAAATACCTACAATCTCAAAAGGAAAGGGGAACGACCATGCAGAGATAGAATTTAGTCCACTTTTTCATTCTTTATAGTGTAGGTTTTTGTTTTTTCTTTTCATGTAATTTCAGTTTTAATTTATGTAAATCAGAGGAGATCAGAGTTTCATAGGAGAATGAGAACAAAACTTGTGCTGAGAGTGACACTGGTGTAAGATTTTCTTCTTTTCTCTTATTGTTATAAAATCGAATATGTAGTTTCCCCTTTGTATGTACTTTGTTTTTGTTCTTCTTCTTCTCTACTTTTCTTCTTTGGTACCAATTACTATCCAAGTGAGTCTTAAAACATCGAAAGAGTCTTGCCTTTGCGAGTGCCACCGATAGCTCATGACGATGGATTTTAAGTTTCATTCTGTATCACTTTATACTTGCAACGTCTTGATGATATAATGTAGAGGAAACGGGAATCAACTCTTATGGGCTATACGTTGATCGCCTCACTTCAAGGTAACATCATTACAAAATATTCAAGGTAAGCATTTGGCCAAAGGAGGTAAGTAACTTTTAGATTCTTTTCTTTTAATTCTTTAGTTTAGAACACCACAATCTACCACTTCTTTTATTACTCCTTTTTCATTTCTTTGTACATATCATTTCTAGTTTCTCCATCTTCTTAATCTACCATCTTCTTCCTAATTCAACTTTAACTCAATTTTTTCCTTTTTCTTTTAAAGAACTAAAGAAGAACTTTAACCATACTTTGTAGCCTAAAAGAGATCTTACTAAAAAACTTCCATCGCTAGTCCCTCCTTGTAGATCACGACCCGCATAGTCACTTGCTATTGCGGTAGAATTGAGTAAATTATACTTTTCATTTTTAATTCTAAAATTCTGTATTCTTGTGTGTAAGTATTAACTCAATCAAATTTTGGCGCCGATGCCGGGGAGGGACGGTAAGTAATTCTCATTAAAGTTTACATTTTTGGTTAACCTTCTTCTTGATTTTTGGTGTACAGACTTAACAACAAGGAACTTTTGCTGCAGTGGACATATAAGTGGCCTTGGACTCTGCTCAAGAAAGCAGAGCCAAAAAACCCTCAGATTTGCTACATTCCTGTGGCAATCTGAGTGAACTACTAACCTGTATTTTCTGCAAGTTAGCTGAATTGCAATATTTAATATCTGTAGCTATTAATTTTCTTGTTTGTTTCACTGTACTTCCTTTCTAACCTCAACAGTAAAATGATGTTTGTTAAATGCTAAAAACGGTTTAGATTTTACATTTAGGCACGTGTCTAATTCGTTTATATTTTACATTACTGTTGAAGAGTGCTGGAACAAAAGGTACGTTTGCATGGCATATAGTTTAGGAAACATTCTTGAGTGATTATTTCCTTGTTGAATGTTACTTTTCTTTATCCTGCATACTTTGCACAATCAATCTTAAGGGCTTGTCCTATAAACAAGATAAGGTGAGAAAGTCATTACCCTCCCTTAGCCCACAAACAATCTCCTCACTAACTAACCCAAGCCTAACTAAAAATGAGTAGACGTTAGTCCTAGGGACATCTCGGACTCAATTAGGAGATTATCCTAAGGGAGAATGTGCTAGAATTTGACTTGTAACCCCCTGATCTCTTATGTATGTATCACAATATCAGTACTCGATACGACGTATAAAATGGATTTGACCTTTTTGGTAATTAGATTGAGCCAATTTCAGTTTCAGATATTATTTTACAATATTTTAGATTTTCAAAATTTCCTAGAATTTTTCTGGATTATTTTGGAAAATCTCCGTAGTGGGTGCGACCGATACCGATAATTGGCTCTACGATTATTAATTCACAAATGGAGTTGAATTTAGAGAAATCGCTTTCACCTCGTGCCTTAAAATCATATTTTCTAAGTTAGGGTATTTTGGGGGATTTTTCTAAATTTATCAAAAATCTGGCCAAACCAGTGTTGCCCAATACCGGCGAAACCTTTCAGGATTTTAACTTACAAATCAGACTGAATTTCCTCAAATTGTTTTCACATTATGTCTCAGGGTAATATTTTCTATTTTCTGTAATTTTGGGAACCATACGGAACTAGTCAAATTTTTAACGAATAAAATAATATTAATTAAATAATATAGCACTCTTTTTCTTTTCCTTTCTTTTTCCTCTTCTTCTCCATTTCTCTAGAATCCACCCCCACCGACTTAAGCAACCGCCCTTCCTCCTCTTTCAAAACCTCTTTCTCTATCTTTCATTCAAAACCTCTCTCTATCTCTCAATTCCCTCTCTCTCTTACCCCTCTCTCTCTCTCTCTCTCTCTCTCTTTCCCACTGTAACCTCTCCCTCACTCTCACTGTTCCAGGCCTGGGGTGGGCCTGACCCACGCCCGCGGCCAGGCCACCCCGGCCAAGCGCCGCCGGCCCGGCGCCACCGCGCCTCCCCTCCAGCCGCCGCCGCCCCCCTCCTCCTCTTCTCCTTCTTCTTCTCCTTTTCTTTTTCTTCTTTTTCTTCTTCTTCTTCTTCATGTTTTTCTTCTCTCTCTCTCTCTCTCTCTTTCTCTCTCCTCTGCCGCCGGCGACCAGATCCGCCGCGGGCGGGTCTCCCTCGCCGCCGGCCAGCTTGGTTAGCCGGCCGGCTAGCAGGCGGCAGCAGCAGAGACAGCTGCTGCCGCTGCTGTGGTTTCTTGTTGGGTTCGAGTATGAACCCGAACCCATTAACTCTATTGGTTTTGTTTTGAAACCCATTAAACCCAATAACCCTTTAACCCGACCCGATAACCCATTAACCCATTACCCATATAACTTAAGTTATGGGTTTGGGTCATCAGATCTAAACCCGACCCGTTATCCTACCAAACCCGCTCCAAAACCCAATAAAGGTAATATTACAAAAAATCCCTGATAATTTATACTATTTGTAATTGATATATTTTTATTACATATTTAACCCATTTCTATTACTTTTAGCGTTCGGGCAAATATCTGGAGCATCCGGACTCCGATTTGGACGATCCTGGAACCGTTGCGATCGTGGGAAAGAGAGCTACCTTCTCATAGCTAGTTTGTGAGTGTTTTCTTTTTATAAATTATATTTATTCATGTTTAATAAATGGCGTGATTACTTTAGTTAATAAATCGTAATTATGGGTAAATCAATAGAATGTTAATAAATAACTTAATTATAGAAAAGTCATATTTTGTAATGCATGATAGTGTAGTAACAACCAATAAATAATATTTTCATCTGCTTCATGATTTAATATAACATATAGGTGATAGATGATCATATTAAAATGGTTAGATTACTATTCCACATGTTTTGCTGGCATTCACATCATGGACATCAATCATGGTTACGTAGTATTGTTACATGTGCACTGATACACGCGACTCATTATATCAGATATTGTCGCTATTACACTGTCACCCTTACTAACCTACCGATACACTGAACACAGTATTGCATTAAATATATGTTACACTCTATACCGTTATTTCACGTTATTTCACCATTACATAGATACCGAGATTCACGACACGATTACTACATGTTTGTGAACTACTAATACACGGATACGCTATTACACGGGATACCACTATATGGATACTCTGTGCATGTCTTACACCACTGTTATGTATACTCACTGGTCTACATGCATTGATTGTCAATGTGTTCCTGTTACATGGATCATGGATTATATTATTGCTCATGGATACTCTTGTATTCTCGTTATATTGATCATTGTTTATGTCACATGGTATTGTTACATGAGTAGTTCGACTTGTATTCCCGTTACATGATTATTTCCCGTTCTGATATTGATATTCTCGTTACTGGACATGTGAGCTGTTGATATGCGATGTGTGGAACTAAGTGCCACGTGGATTCAAGCCACGGGGGCCACCTCTAGAATCCCACATCTATTATTTTCGTTTCCCGTTATCGTGTTTCGTGCTATCAACAGAGCTTATGTCCTGTTATCATGTTACATGTATCATGTACTGTTCTTGTTCCTGATACCCTGTGTACATTACATGTATGAACTATAAGATGGGGTTGGGGGAGACTTGACGGTTGACTAGCTCTTATCGGGTGGATATCTGGATCCATTGTTTGTCCTACTGCAGGGGACGGGGTAGTGCTGGCTACCGTCTGTTATAACTCATGAGCTCCCATTTTCCATTATTGTTTTAGCTCATTGAGTTCCTATTACACGTTACAGCCTTAGCGGGTTGGCCCTGGTTTCAGCAGCCAGGGGTCTGTTTAAGACCGTGATCCCGGGTATGCACGGGGTACGCCCACCTGACTAGAGCTCCTTGACTATTGGGTTTCCAATTAACATAATAAAACAGTATAAACAATAGTGACGTCGGGAATACTTGTTATTTGGTCACTCTCTCGTTTGGATAATGGTACCCGTAGTCCATGTCTGGATGGGTTCGACTGGAATGCGGGCTCCAGTATGAACTGCCAGTGGTATGGGACACTGGAAGAGATTGATTAAAATATCAGGTGGAACTGATTGTTATTATTATATAAATAACATGATTTGCCCAATACAGGTATCATATTGTTTAGTTGTACTTGTTACTAGTTCTGACCAGTTATCCCTTATCATGTTACCTGTATACTTTGTTACACTTCCTGATACATGTTACACTTTCTGTACGCTACTCATGTACATCTATATTCTGCATTGCATATACTCTGCTTTATGTATACCTTGCGAACATCATTACTGCATATGCACAATCTGATAGTATGGTTCTGTTGCATGCTGCACATCTGCATGTTCCTTATTTATTATATAAAACTGGATACTACTGTAGACATGACCCGATGATAACCTGCTAGGTAGGGATGATATTATAATATGACATGTTTATCTTTCTATTGCTTATTATATGCCTACTATATGGTATCACTGTTACAGAATCATGTATTATATCTTATTATCGTGTCTGTATTACTATCGTATATATTACTGCTTCCTTCATTTTACCACTCACTAGGTCGCTTTCTTACGACCCTGGGTTTGCGTGCCAGGTTGGAGATTCGAGATATCATACTGTCAGATATGTCATTGGATTAACATAGGGGACTCGTCACCCATATGATTCATATGTATCTTGGTTCTTTTGTCTAATTTCCTTATTTGTCCATGTTTCTTTATCTATCATACTCACTGATCTTTTCTGCAGGTATTCTTGTACTTATTTAATACTGGAACCCTTGTGTATTTGGAGGAAATTTCCTGTACTGAGCCTTAACGTACGCGCGAGAGTGTTTTCACCCTGCGTATGTTCCATAACGTCTCCGTATCCTTGGGATCGTGGGCGTTACATGACTCCTGCCAAATCAGTGTCTAAGGAAAGGGATTGAGGGGCGAAACCCCGAAGGCTGGTGGTTTGGCTTAATTAGGCTCGTCGCTTTTGCGCGAATACCTGCCACCAATCTTACCTGACCTGGCTGATTAGCTCGTGGTCAAAGTCTGCATTATACCTCCCGTGAACAATTTAACCAGTTAGGAGTCGTCTAGATCAAAGGTTTACCCTAACTTAGTTTAGAATTTTTTTTTCTTTGTTTGCTTATTTGTTTGTGTTTTATTGTGTGATATGGCTTATAACAATAATTTTTTCACTTTTAATGGTAATCCATATTACACCTCTTTTTCGGATATTACCAACCAGACATATTATAACTTTAACCAACATAGTGTGCCGGATTGGTCTTATCCGAATCAATATAACCCATGCCCCCAATCTTATAACCATAGTTTCCAGAATAATTTCAACTCTTCACAGAGTCAATAGGGATTCATCTCCCCCAAGTCCAATTTTCAACCAACTTGTCCTCCTTATCCACCTTGTCCACAATATTTCTATGATTCATACTCAGTTCCACCACTCCAAAATAGAAAACCATCAATTTTGGAAATTAGTATGCGTGAGTCCAAACAAAAATCACAAAATCTGATGGACTCACAATTTCACCACCAATTCCAAAACAACACTTCATCTTTTTCCAGACCAATCGCAACAAAAGGATGAACCAATCAACTATGAAAAGATGCTCGAAGCCATGACTCAGGCTCAAAATGTTCGTAATCATGACATAGATATGATGGTCTAAACTCTACGTTCTTACCGTTTGACTAGTTCTAATGTCGCTAACTATTGTGTTAGAGCCGAAGAGTCATGTTGTTTTGAAAAATAAGGTTCCATTTCAGCACAATCATTTGAATTTACCCAAACTCTAAATTTTAAAAGTGACATTGACGATTTGACAAGTTGTCCCTTTCCTGAAATTGAACTTGAGAATGAATACGATCATGAACCTCAACTTAGTAATTCAGTTCTACTTCCTGATCAATTATGACCACGATGTCTTCACCTGATTTCAATCTTTTTTCCGAGTCAACATTGGATCCTGTGCCAATTTATAATGAAATTGAATTACCCATCTTTGATGATCATCATATTGAACTTGACCAATTTCATACTTTTGAAAGTCCCATTGACATATTGGCAAGTTCTCATTTTTATGAAATTGAACTCAATAAGAAATGTGACCTAGATTATCAATTTTGTGATCCAGTTCAAATTCCTGAATCAATATTGACTCCTGTTTTGTTACCCGACTTGAGTAATATTTTAGAGTCAGTTTTGATTCCTACACCTGTCATTCTTGAAGTTGAATCACCAATATTAAGTCACATTCTATTGTGGGAAAATGAATGTGGACTTGAGTTTCAACTTCTTGATTTGGACCCAACTTCCTGAATCAATCTCGACTCCTGAACCTTTATTTGACTTAAGTCACTTTTCTGAGTCAGTATTAGTTCCCGTACTTCCTAAGTCCAAGTCAATTATTCCATCTTTTCACACTTCATTTTGGGACAAGGCGGTTGACAAAATTGACTCTAAAATTAATTATGAAATTTGGAAATTAGATGGGGTTAAATTTTCAATAAAAATCGTTCATATATACAGCATTTTAGTGGGTTATATTAGAGAGATTTCTGGTGGGTTCCTCCGAACCCCATGCAAAGTCGATTGGGCCGCATTTCTTGAACCAATCAGACCACCACCGGAACCACCACCTTAAGGTAATATTTTCCTTTCCTGTTTTCTTTTTCATGCATCTATGCATTAATTTATACATTGAGAACAATACATGAGATAGGTGTGGGGGAGGGTTCTAACATAACTTAGGTTTTTCTTTTTATTATAAATTTTTTTTAACATTTTCTTTACTTTTAAAAACTTTTTGAAAATAGAAACAATATTTTGACATATTTTTTGTAAGAAATTAAGTTAATTTTAAGGAATAGGAAAATCAAAATTAAGATTTCTTAAACTTGGTCAAAATAAGATTATTTGTTTGATTTTTAGGGTTAGGAAGATAATTTGTCAAAGTAATTTAGTCTTGATCTTTACTTTAATGAAATATGCACACCTTATACACTTACACACTTAGGGTTCAAAAATAAAGATTCTTATGCCTTATAAAAAAGAAAAAAAATATATTAATGAAAGATGAACAAATCTAATTATTGATTAGCTAGGTGATTTAGCCTAAGTAAGCCTTGGTATTTATGCGACAGATGATTAGATAAGTTTGAGAAATATATATTAAAAAATTCTCTGATTAAGCTGGGCATTTGTGCCTAATAAAGCATAAGTATTCACGCCTAAAAGTTATTCATATAATAAAATTCTTAGTTTTGTGGCTTTATTTGCTCGAGTTATTAAGTCCTTGTGGTGTTTTTTCACCCGGTGCCCTAAGACTGTTTGGTTTGGGAGTCATCGATTAAAGGCTCGTTACATGGGCAGATTAGAAAGCCTAATAGAACTAAGGAATAATACCACTAAAATATATATATATAAATAAATAAGGCATAAGAGTTAGAGTTAAAGAACCCTTAGTTAAAATTTTTACGGTCACAAGGTGCATATGACTTAGGGTAAAGTAATAAACTAGATGAGAAGTACAATTTGACTCCTTACTTTGATTGATAACAAATTTTTAAATAGAGACTAAGTTTAAGAATGAAAAATTCAATTTTCCTATAACTTATAGATTACTTAAATCTTACAATAATATTTCAAATAATTTTCTCTTTCAAAATGCTTTTCGAAAATACTAACTCTTTTTTACTCTTTCTTTATGGATTTTGTGGGTGCAATTCACTGAAAACCCTCAAGAGACAAAACTCGTCCTCTAAGGGAAATATAGAGGTTTAACGGCTTGTTGCACAGCTCAATACAATCACGTAACCTGCGAAAGTGGTCAATAATCTTTGGTTAAGTTCTCTTGATTTGCTCGAGGGCGAGCAAAAGATAGGTGTGAGGGTGTGATCGTACATATATTTGTATTCTTTTCATTACACTCCTACATTTATCGTGTAATAAATCTGCAAATTTCCTTGTCTTAAATATCTATTTTGCAGAAAATAATAATGAAGAGAAAGAGCATTAAACCAAATAAATACCAGTTAAATTCAGATTTAACTGGATCTATTTGGTTAGCTGAGGTTGATCCCAGATCTAGTTAGAACAAATCAAGGATTGGAGTAAATGTTCAGCTGAAGATCAGAGTAAATCAGAAAGATAACACCAAATGGAAACCGATAAAATTCAGATTTCTATAAATCCATTTTGGTTAGCTAAAGATCAACCGAGGATAATATCAAATACAGAGAGATAAATGGATAGAGAGAAGATCAACGAATGAGATGAAGCAAGTTTGACTCAGATTCTGACCGGATACATTTTAGTATTTGAATCATAACTTTCACTACCGAATCTCAAATCTAATGATTCAAGATGATCCAGAAAGCAGACTTATAGGGCTACAACTCTTATGTTAATTACTATTTTTAATTCTGTCATTTGATAAGTGATATTCAGTAATTAACACGCCAATAAACTGTAAATCATAACTGAATATTCACATCAAATCAACTTTGGAGATAATGGGAGGATTCAAATTTAGAAATAACTAGCTTTTCCTATCTTCATACTCCTCTAACCTCTGCATTTCTTCTATAAATACCTGCAATCTCAAAAGGAAAGGGGAACGACCATGCAGAGATAGAATTTAGTCCACTTTTTCATTCTTTGTAGTGTAGGTTTTTGTTTTTCTTTTCATGTAATTTTCAATTTTAATTTATGTAAATCATAGGAGATCAGAGTTTCATAGGAGAATGAGAACAAAGCTTGTACTAAGAGTGACACTGGTGTAAGATTTTCTTCTTTTCTCTTATTGTTATAAAATCGAATCTGTAGTTTCCCTTTTGTATGTACTTTGTTTTTGTTCTTCTTCTTCTTCTCTACTTTTCTTCTTTTGGTACCAATTGCTATCCAAGTGAGTCTTAAAGCATCGAAAGAACCTTACCTTTGCGAGTGCCACCGATAGCTCATGATGATGGATTTTGAGTTTCATTCTGTATCACTTTATACTTGCAACGTCTTGATGATATAATGTGGAGGAAACGGGAATCAACTCTTATGAGCTATACGTTGATCGCCTCACTTCAAGGTAACATCATTGCAAAAGATTCAAGGTAAGCATTTGGCCAAAGGAGGTAAGTAACTTTTAGATTCTTTTCTTTAATTCTTTAGTTTAGAACACCACAATCTACCACTTCTTTTATTACTCCTTTTCCATTTCTTTGTACATATCATTTCTAGTTTCTCCATCTTCTTAATCTACCATCTTCTTCCTAATTCAACTTTAACTCAATTTTTCCTTTTTCTTTTAAAGAACTAAAAAAGAACTTTAACCATACTTTGTAGCCTAAAAGAGTTCTTACTAAAAAGTTTCCATCGCTAGTCCCTCCTTGTGGATCACGACCCGCATAACCACTTACTATTGCGGTAGAATTGAGTAACTTGCACTTTTTATTCTTAGTTCTGAAATTCTGTATTCTTGTGTGCAGGTATTAACTCAATCAATTTGCATGCAAATCCAGAGAGTCAGAACTCCTAGTGAATGTGTAAGAATAAAGGGGAAAGTGCACATACATATAGATGTGAGCATATAATGACAATATAAACTGGAATAACGAGCAAAACATAAATAGACAGTTAATAAGGCAGTCAGTAACAGAAATAGATGTTCAATCATGTCATGTGTATCACCGGGTGTCCAACATAGCATACATATATCGTAAAGATATTCTATATCAAAACCATATGTACATCAAGTCGTGAGTATAATCAGATGTATATATCAATGTTCAGTCTACAATGTCAACGTAAGATTTCAATTTTGTTATCAATTACGTCAGTGAATACCAATTGTCACCTAAAATAGACACATCACATACTACGCCTATCACACGTGTCAATCAGGATCCTAATGGAAACTGATTGGTTGGGGACATTGTCCATACTTTAGGTGAGTCCATACATACCCGGAACCATGGCCTAATCACCGGGCACTGAATTAGGTCCTACCGCTAGGTAGTCAATAACAATAACAATATGAATAATACGGGATGTCAGTCATTCTCCGGAACCCTACATGGAACTGTATCTCGGCTGCGCAACCTGTATCCTAGGTCTACCCAAAATATAGACGATGTCTCCTCCACCAATTTTTTCAATCCCGGTGTAAGTTGTTTATTTACATTATTTATTTATAACAACTAATATTCATGTTATTTCAATTACGGGGACGATAAAGTGACAGTAATGATGCCAATGGTGGTAACAATAATAATGTGACAATATTATCGTGTAAACGGTAGAACAATAAAACAATGTATATGTTACGATCTGACAATATTTTTTCAGTAATTTTCAGTAACATGAAGTGATACAGTAACATATCTTGCACCATCTAGTCCATATACAGTGTCATCCATATGCTCTAGAATATAACAATAACATGATCCATCAACTCATAATCTCCTTACAATCACTGCAAACATGAATACTAAATACATCGTCAAGGTAACCTGATACAGTAAATCACAAGTCCAATACACCAATAATCAGCTCTCTCATATTATTAATGTACTCTGATCCTTTACATCACCAATATATTTGTACTGAAATAACTATATGTTTTGATACATCTAATCAAATCCCCACACTCCAATTTGATCAAGATCATCACACACTCTTGCTTCTGTCATGGTTAATCATAAAATCTAAAAACTCAAGTAATATATCAGGTATATATATGTCTAAGATCCATCAGGTCAGGTCAACCCAATCAATGCTGATTCCTTAACATCTAAGTCAAATCGAATCCAGTCAATTCTACTTAACAAGTCTAAGATCCCCCGTGCTTTTAATAAGAATCTCCTATTTTATTAGCTACAAATATCCAATAGAATTTCTATTTGAGTAATCACCCAATAATTGCCTCCTAAATACTTTATATGAAATATATCACTCATCCACAAACACGAACTAAACTGATCACTAGGTCTAGTCAAGTCACAATCTAAGATATACTACAAATAATTCTAAATCCGAAACGGTAAAAAATTTACACCTGAAATGGTAGGACAAGAATATCTGAGTAATAGAGTACTGAATTCACTATATTTCTATGCACTCTATTAATTCATATTATTCTAGTTTACACTCATTTCTAACTCTATGTCAATCTCCACTCCAATAAGAGTCCACCGATAAATCCAAGCATTAATAGATCTAATAATTAAATAATGTTACCATCGATAAAGTGAGACACCCATATCTCAGTACTAAAATATTAACTTTGTATATAAATACATCAACAATATATCAAATTCCTTCTCTATCACCAAATCCAACCTCACTCAAATATAATCCACTGACCCAATCTGTCAATGAAGCATATCTCATTAATTAATCCTCAAATTTACAATTAAATTTTCATCCGGTTATTCCTAATAAGGAACAATCATGGCTATCACTCATGAGCCTAAAATACCAGAACAAATCGATAACAATGTTGATAATAGGGTACACGATATATCAATAAGGCAATATCAGAGCACCACGGTATAACAATGGTCGCCTGCATGAACAGAATAATGCAGAAATTATATATACATTCACATGAAACAATAAGATAAAATATTGAAATTAAAATAGATCAATAAACAAACACTCACATGAAATGACGCGGTTTTAGAACTGAATCTTCGTCTGATCTTCACTGCATGAATCAGTACGGGATCATTCTATGGATTGGTCTTCGAATCGCCAGTGTATCGGGTCCATAATGGGTACAAATCTGAACCTCTCGTAACGGGTTCAGATCTCACCAAACAGGTTCATATCGCTGCAACACGCAACCGAACACACACACGTAAACATAAATACACTCTTACACATGTGCACACAGACACATACGCGTACACCCACATATATACATATACAAGTATACACATACATACATATACCTATATATATACATATATATACATGTATATACACTAATTCACACAACACACACATACACTCACGCGCACACACACACAATAATAATACAATCATCTATAATATATAGATATTAATACCCACATTCTGTACACATATAAACATATACACTTCAAAAAACACAAACACACACACACGCACACATCTTATAATTACACACATGGTTACACTAAAATATAAACACACACACACACAAAGAGAGAGAGAGAGAAGCAAGCGAGACTCACAGCAATGGAGCTCGCCGGCAGAAGTAAAGGCCGCGGAGGAGATGGAGGCCGCCAGAGGAGATGCCGCGTGCTCAGGGGATCGCTCACGGAGCTCGTCGGAGAGAGGGGTTGGGTTCACGACCAGGGTCTGAGGTCATGGTGCTGCCGAGTGGAGATGCAGGGCTGTGGGTGCACGCCCAGAGGGAGGGTGCGCTGGGCTGGGCTGCCGTGATGGCCCAGGGATCTGGAATGCGGCAAGGAGGAGCTCCAGCATGCCAGAAATGGCGTGGAGGAGAGATGAACCATAGTCGTATGCATCCAGGTGAAGAGAGGTGCGCAAGGGTGCGTGTCCTGGGCGAGGAGAGCTCGGCTAAGGGAGATGGGAACTCGGCAGCACAGTGCTAAGCGAGGGGTCATGGGTTATGCTCTGGGGTTGCTTGACATGCTGTGGTGTTGGGTTCAGTGCACATGAAGAAGAGAAGCAAGGGAATGGTCCAGTAGCCTTGGAGAGGGTAATGGCCGTGGAAGTGGGATCCGGCCATGGTGGAGATGCGACCTTGGTGCTGTGCTCGAAGGGAGAGGAGCCCGAGGATGGCTCAGCCTTGGGCTCAGTGTTGATGCTGTGAAGACAAGGAGGGGAGTGGTTGTGGTGCTCGGCCAATCTAAGAGGAGGCCGGGGTGGAGAAGATGCGGCGGAATGGATGGAAGGTGCATGGAGGAACTCCGGCGGAGGGATGGCATGGCTATCGACATGGGGTGGTTGCGGCTCGCCGGGTTAAGTGGCTCCGGTTGTGAGTGATCTTGGTGCTCTGGCGGGCTTAGCAGATGGAGAAGGGGGGAAAAAAACATAATGAGATTATGAAGTGATTAGTTTAGATTAGGATTTAGTTGTCATGATTAAGAATTTGGGTTGTTAGGATTGTGGGCTTTAGGATTTAAATAGGAAATTCAAAGGGAAATGAAGAGGAGAGTTGGCAGGGTTTTGATTACGTTGGGCCAAAATAAAGGTAATAGAAGAAGGAAATAAGAGAGATGGATTTGGGCTAAGGGAAAATAAAGTAGTAATAATAATAATATTAATAATCAATAATGATTAGAATTTATTCATAACAATAATTTATAATTAATAGCAATTATGTATTAACTCACAGTAGATAACAAATAATAATTACTACAAGATATATATCTATACACATATCAAAAATACTATGGTTTACTATTAAATCTAGTATTTTAAAAATAGGGATATTACAGGGCGGCTATGGAAGGATCCCAATGAGCAAATCGTGCAAATCTGAAGAATTCGTACCACCAGCTACAACTACAGGATATTTATATTCCGAGAAACCCATGAAGATAGGGAGAAGATCGAAGAAATTTTAAACACAAGAATACTCGATTGAGTTCATTGTTATCTCTAGAGTCATTGTGAATGCTCTCTCTCCTCCCTGTGATTTTTTTTCAATTTGAATTCCAAGTAAAATCTCTTGTCTATGCCTCTTCATTGTGTCGAATCTAAGGTCCATGCCAATTTAGATAAACCTACCATTCGCTTGTGGTGTGAGGTCGACCGTGATCAACTGCGTTGAAAAATCTCCAACACAAATTAGTGTTTTCATTGAGATCAGAGTCTCAACGCTCATATTTTTCCTTACCAAAGCCCTCCTCAAAAAGCCTCTCCAACAAGACATGGACACCAAAAAATAGTCGACCACCTGCGAAGGGACCACCGCTAGGGTCAAGTATGTTGCCACCGCTAGGGACATCATTCCCCCGAGCGGCCTGAGTCCCATCGTAAAAGTTATTGTCTTCGCGCCTTCGCAGGGGGCAACCGGAGACATCCACCAGCCGTCAACTTACAAAACTCAACTCCTCCACATATTTGATGGCATGGCGGAGGAATTGGCAAAATAGCAAGCTCTGTTCGACCGTGAACTGGAGCATACGGAGCAAGATCGAGAAAGCTCCGCTGTGAACTGGATGAGATAAAATGCCTAAATGACCAGCTCCTCGCCCAGATCGTGACCCTCCAGAACACCTGAGTACCGCTTCCATTGCTAGAGAGGCCCACTTCTACGGAGGCAAGGAGTGGCGCGTAGTCTCAAAGTCAAAGGCATCACAGAGAAGCCTCCTCTCTCCATCAGACTGACAGCCAGTCGAGTTCTCTTCATTCCCACACGAAGAATCAACCTGATCACTCTCGGAGAAAAGCCAAGGAGTTCATCCTTGTCAAAGATCTCGATAAGCTCATACAAAAGTGAGTCAAAGAAGCGACCATGTCATATCACTGTAGATTCAGAGCTATCACCACTGATTCGTCCAATTCTACCTTCTAAGTGGACATATTGGGATATGAATTTCTCAAAAAGTTCATGATTTTTACCTTTGATTTCTACTCTTATCAGAGTATTCCGGTTCAGCACCTCCGCCAGTATCAAGACAACATGATGATCCATTCCAGAAACAACTCAGTCTTGACATAGAATCTTCCCTTCCAGTTTGAAAGGGTAGCCTCGGACTGTTTCTACTCCCTTCTGTCACGCTCATTTCACGGTTTTGGAGATCTCACCAAGTTATTTCTCGCTCAATACTTTTCCCATCAGAAGTTCAAGCAGAATAACCATAACCTCCTCTCCAGATCAAGTCCTCCGACAACCTCTAGGCATACATTGGATACTTTCAGAATCAGGTAGCCAAAGTATACAATTGCAGTGAAAACACATTCACTCTCGTATTCATCAGCAGATTGCAGATCACTTACCCACTGTACAAGTATTTGGTGAAATATAACATCATTTGTTGGAGCGACGTCCTATACCGAGCCCAACTATACATCCAATTGGAGGAAGTAATGAAAATCTCCACCAACCCATCTTTCAACCGCGACGGCGATGGAACAAAATCGAAGACCCAACACGGAGGCCCCTCCGTTGACTGCCAGGGTCACAGACAGGGCGCTTTTAAGAAGCAACCATTCTTGCACCCTCAGCAGAGCCAATACCAAGCTTATCAAATATCCAACAGCTTCACCCTGCTGAAGCTCCCAATCCAAGATGTCTTTGAAGCCATCAAGCGTCAACCCTGGGTGAAGTGTCTGGAGACAAAAATACGCGACCCTGCTCGTCCTAGAGCAAGAGACTATTGTTCCTTCCACGACAGTCAGGTACACTGAACTTCTCAATGCCGGTCCCTCTGTAAGATTCTTGAAGATCTTGTCGAGTAAGGCTATCTCTGAGAGTACATCTTCGCACCCGGAGCCTCCTCTGAGATAGACAAGCAGTTGGAGATCCCTTCTCCAAATCGAACGCGACACATGATCACTCAATATAGAACGGTTGACTAACATTGACCCGAGAAATAAAGCAGGGAAGCTCCTCAAACGGATTAAAAGCTTTCAGTATTTTATTCACTTTTTATGTATTTATTAAAACCATTTACTAAAAATACATTCTTAATAACTTCCCTACATCTTTCTAAGGATCCGTGAAGCATGCTCATCGGCCCCAGCTCGGCCAGCCTAGAAGCTCTTTTCTCCAGAGTCATGATGGAACATTCGAGGAAGGATTTTCCCATGATTAGTGTTTATATTTGCATATTTTTCATCACATTTTCACATTTATCATAATAAAATTCTGTTTACTAATGGGTGCTTCTCCTTGTTTCTAGGTCCATGGCTTGAAGAAAGAAGAGGCCCAAAACTCTAACATATTTAAGGATTTTTTAGAAGCAAGAAGAAGCCCAACACTTGAAGCCCAATCTGCTGTTGCTGGGAGTAGAAGTCAGTACATTTATTGGAGATACAGACCCCTCTTCCTGACACCAGTCTGCATGCTCCAGCGCTGGCAGGCTGGCGTTAGCATGGCCACGAAATGCAGCCATCCTGGCGCCACTCTACCCGTGCCAAGGGCCATACTCCCCACTCTGTCCCCCCATACTTTTGTGCCTATAAATACTTCCCTGAATTTTCAGAGAAGGGGATATCCAGAGAATAGGAGTTCTTGTTAGCTGGTTGTTGTATTTTTCTTTACTTTTTTGTATTCTCTCTTTGTTTCTTGTATTAGGTTAGCCATTAGAGAGAGAGAGAGAGAGAGAGTGTGTGTGAAGCTTGTATCTTAAAGGTTACAATCAAATGCAAGTGAAATTCTTCCTTTACCACATTGTTCTTTGTGCTTTTACCTTACTTTAACTTGCACTAGTTTAGAATGTTTTCTCTCCTTTCATCTTCTCCTTTGTTTTCATTTATCATGTCTAACTAACTTTCTGATAGCATGGCTAACTAACTACTAACCCACTAACCTCAAGTAACTTGCTTGAACAACCCATATGAATCAATAAGTGTCAAACAAGCCTTGTGCAAATAAGAGTTATGATATCTTACGATTAGGGCTTTTAATTCTAACTTACTAACAAGTAAACTCACTTTTTTATTCATGCTTGACTCCTAAGTTTTTGATGATATATAGAAATTGTTAAGTCTACGTGATTTTTGTAAGTTAGTGGAACTCCCATACATCCTTACCGATATCAATAGAGCACTTGTTTCTTCCTCCATGCTCGCCTTCAAATGGATCTTGATGGAAAAAAATTCGAGTTTTGTCACGTGAAGTAAGGTGATAGGAGGAACTTTCATTCAATCTACCATGTGAAAAGTTCTTATACACAAGGTTTGTGATTGCCTATGATCCATTGTGAGGCCATGTCTTCAAGAAGCTAGGGGTTAGTAGAAGCAATTAGTAGAAGGTTAGCCATGCAATTTTTCTATCTCTAAAAATACAAAACACTTTTTCAACAACAAAATATTTCAAACCATCTCCACAATCTTTCTTGTTTTTCTTTCAATTCATTCTTTAAACAAAGAAGCATCTATTCTATGAACAAGAAGACCGCACATCAATCTTCTATCGCCTCCCCTCCTCGTGGACACGACTCGTATAAGCCACTTCGCTATTATGGAAGAATCGCTAAAGCTACCACATCGACCATCTCTCTTTTACTTATTCTTGTGCATTCTTTTTAGCAATCAAATTTTGCAAAATTTGATTGGGAGAAACCATACACGAAAGTGTATGTTTTGAAATCACGAGTTAAAGGTGCGTGCTTTGGCTTCCTTGATACTTCTTGTTTTCCATTGATTTGCAAAAGGGGAAAACTTACAAATAAAAGTTTGAGGAGCTAAATTACAAGTATTCTCAAAAGATTACAAGTAGATCCCCTCAGAGATTCTGGGAAAATGTGCCGATAGGAGTCTGGTCAGCGCGCGACCACTTTGTCCCTTTGACGATGCGAGCGATGAGATTCCCTTCTCGCCTGGTTTCGGGAATCAGAGAATAGAGGATTGGTAGAACCCTCTTGCTGCTTCTCAAAATCGCCTTCGATAAGGAATTCCTTCTCGCCTGGTTCCGGAGATTCCTTGAGAAGAAGGACGATGTTAGGGTATCAACACCCTGGATAGAGAAAGCAATTCTCTAAAAGGTCTCTGAATTCGAGAACGCACGGTGCGTTATGAAGAAGCCTCAGTCGAAGAAGCTAATTGATCGATTCTTGCGATCAGAAGGCAATTGATGGCTCCTTCCTCTGCAATCCGATCTCTCTTGATTGGTCCCCCCCTCTCTCTGTACCCTGGCGGGTTATTTATAGGGAGAGCAAGGGTATAATCGTCCCCTTGAAGATATGGAAACAGGTTGAACCGAATCTGTTTGAATCTGGAAAGTAGCCTTGCTGCGAGGCTAGGGTAGCTTCTGCGGAGCTAGAAAATGGCAAGTCGGTTGATCTTTCCGATTTGTTATGATCCTTTCCATATCGTTGAAGGATTTTCCCTGATCCTCTTACTCGTTTCAAGAGAGTCAAGAGATTGTGGCAATCACCTGCCATATTTGAATCCTGATTGGATTTGATTTGTTTTGAATCCGATCTTATCAGGAGATTTGATTGGTCAAAGGTTGACCATAGCAGGCTGATGGCGGAGCTGCCCGCTTTGAAGCTCATAGCGGAGCTAGAGGCAATTCCTTGCGAAGTCCGAAAAGAGGGTCTTCGGCGAAGCTGTCAGTTAGCTTCCTGGCGATGCTCTGGATGATGTAAGCCTCTCAAGCGAGGCTATCTCCTTGGGCTAATGTAATGCTAAATGCTAGCATTTTAGACCTGCTGAGGTCTGTTTAGAAACAATCCGGGTTCACTGTTCTGCTTGCTGGATCAGTGGAGTCCAAACCGCTTCCTTGTCCCTTAGAGGTGGGTGAAAACTGGTCTTCAGCTTGTCTGTCCCTTGTCTTTTGTAAATGTCAACAAGTTTAGACATCGTTCGGACCAATGAGAATCTTGTCTTTTTTAAGTGTCAACAAGACCCCCTTCAAAGTTTTCGAGAGTCTGCAATAGCCCAGACTTCGAAACACTTTGAACTGCTGTGATGGTGGTGTGGAGTATGAACGTCGCCATGATGGTTGAGTTCAGCTTCGCTTTCAATCCTGCTTTGGGATGTAGATTCGCCGAGGAATCATGTAGACTCGCGTCTGGGTAGCTTCGCGGCTCGGTAAGTTCGCTCTGGAACATCTGTCGCTTTCCCGAGGCCAACTGCCGTGGGCCAGTTACGAGGAAGATTACTCCTTTCTTCATGCTGATCGAGGGAGATATTCTCCGATTTGCACGTTTCCAAGGGAGGATATTCCCTTTCTTCAAGGCGCCATAAATGCCTTTTATGAGGGAGACGTTTCTCCCTTGCACGGTTCCAATGGAAACCGTCCCTGTTATCAAGGCGCAGTAAATGCCTTGAATGCGCTCGTGCTCCCACGCTTGAGGTGATCGCACTCAGGCCATGGGGCCTATAAATAGGACACTTGAGGTCCTCTGAAGAGAAATGCCTTGCCTTTCTTCTCTTCTCTTGGTTGTGAGAGATACTCAGATCTCTGAATTAGTGGGAAAGCCCACTCTGGTTGTCTAACCGGCCAAGGACCAGTAAGTCTTGATCATTCAAAGACTTCACTGCTTTTAGGGAATTCATCTCCCTTGATTTAGCTTTGGCAGCTCGCTTCAAGGATTAGCTTCCCTTTTTCATCATCTTGCAATTGGCTGCTGCAGAGAAGGATCTCATCATAGCTTTCTGTGAAGCTATCATCTTGATTTGATCAGAGAAAGATCACTGTATGTTAAGTCCGCTGCGCAGGCAGGACTTGGGACTTGGCTTCTTCAATAGTTGAGCCAGTCTTGCCATATTGGTGAGGTTGAGACTGTTCTTCACAAGATCAGTCTGACTTTGCCGTATAGGCGAGGCTAGGACTTGGCGTTTGCTGAACCATCCCATGGTTGCTGTGCAGGTGGAGCTTATCCTCTGCTTAAGTTGGATTGCTTTGCCGCTGAAGAATCTGACTTAATGTTTTTTGCAGCTCTTTCTGTGCTTAACTGCTTGCTTCAATTTGCCTTGCAGCGAGCTATGCTTGTCAGTCTAGTGACTTGATGAAAGAAGCCATAAAATTGCCTTATGCTTCCCTGGTTGAAGCTTTACTTTTAAGCAGGAGGAACAATTCGGGGCAGCGGGTGCGCGTCCCAGAGGCTGTTGGCAGCCTCTTATCCGAGATGATTCGATCTGAGGTGAGGCTGGTTGCCGACTTTCAACCTTGGTGGCCTTCGTCGGGGACGATCCATTTCAGGGGAGTGGGCCTCACGCACGCGTCAGATCCGCGTCATCAAAACTAGTTCCCATTATATGGGATCTGACGTGTTGGCGGCGATAAGTTTTATTGCCAGGCTTCAACAAAAATGGCCTGGTAAGATCCGCCATTTTGTGGAGAAAAATGACCGTGTCCCGGTGGCAGAACTGGTTAAGCCTTGTGCAGGAGGAAGGCCTTTCGTGTCCAGTTGATCTGGTCTGGAAGCAGATAAAACCGCTTGTATGCCTTTTATGCAAATGGCCTTGCTAGGCAACTATGTGTGTTGTATGAAACACAACTTTGATGTAATATCAATGTACCCTTGCTTTTAAATCAATGAAAATTCTTTGTCTGATCATTTGATTTTTTGCTTGCTTTTGAGAGTTTGGCCATTGCTGGGCTGAACTATATGCAGAATTAAGGACATTGTCCTTCCTTCGAATGATCTTCGTGAGACTGGCATGTCCCGCAAATAGCAGCCTCTTTGGCGGGCTAGGGTAGACTTCCTGGCGAAGTCTTTGAAGGTTTGTGCGAAGCCCGCACTTTGCTCCTGCGCGGAGTTAACCCTTTAGTGGGGTTGAACCATCGCACTTTGGGAAAAGCGCCTCAGGCGCTTCGGGCACTGTTTCGAATTAATTCGAAACGGCGGCATGTGCCCTTTTTTGAGGCCTTGATTTAGGCGCTGACTGGCCTATAAAAGCCTGATCGGGCTGATCATGGGAGAGATCTCCTTTTTTCAGAGAAATTTCTGTCTTTTCCTCTCCTTCTTCCTCCTTTGCTTCAGAGTACTTCGAGAACTCTTGCAGTTCTTCAATGGCGCCCAAGAGACGAGCGGGTAAGGAAGTAGCGACTTCTGCAGTGGAGGGCCCTCCTCCTCCGGTCATTGAACGACCAATCACTGGTAAGAGACTCCTTTCCCAGATTAGGGATGATGGTCTTCTCTTTTTGGAGTCGGCGCTTGGCCATTAGGACGATCGAATATGATCTGTCCTTATCAGGGAACTCGTTTCCCTTAACTTCCCTATTTTGCTTGCACCAGGGAAGTAAGAACTGAACAGTTCTTCTCTTGGGCTTCCATAAGAAGTCATTGCTTGGGCAATCTTCATCCTGTTGAGGAACAGGATATGGGTCGTGTGCCTTCAGTCATGGCCACGAAGGGTGACTGTTAACCATAACGTCCTTTTGATAACGTCAGCGCTTAGGGCTATGCCACTTCCTGCAAAGATGCAGTCTTACCTGTGAAGCGAAGCTTTTTATCAAAGCTATTATCCCCACTATCCCTGCTTACTGGGCGAGGCTATGCCTTAGCGAATTTTTGTGTCTTCGCATCGATTTGATTGGTGAACTAATCATAGTTCATTTTCTTTTTTTTTTTTTTTGCAGTTCATTACGCCTCCGGCCTCCAGAACAGTCTATTTGGCGTAACCAGTCGAACAGGAAGCCTCAGCTTGCAGTTCCTTGGGCAGGCTTCCTTGTTCAGTGAGCCGAGCTCCCTTGTACGGGATACGCTCATTCAGAGCGGTGGCCCGCAGGCCATGCGGAGTATTTTGACTACGGCTCCGTTTGAAGATATCGACCGTCAGGCTTACAAAAAGCCTGACTTCATGTTCGGGGATGCTGCACCTGATCCCGATCGCCAGCTGCAAGCCGGCGAAGGCCAGTGGGTCTTCCAGTTGGATGGCGAGAGATTCTATCTCCCATCTACTAAGCGGCATTTCGCTTTGCCTTCCTTCGCGAGCGTGACTCAGGCTCGGAAGATGACGTGGGGCGTGAGCCTAAATGCTGAGTCCGTCCATGTCGGGAGACTGTCGTATAAGTCCGGCTATTCAGGGGCGGGCTATCCTCGTAGCATAATAGGGCTATACCCTGGGAAGGTGGCGAGGGACCTTCCAGTAGGAGAGAATCCAGCTGCGGCGCCGACCTTTGGCACTCAGTTCTGCGAAGTTGACGGGAACTATCCCGCCACGGACTTCAGGGCTCCTGGTTGGGTCCACCCTCCTAGGTCATGGTGGGTGGAGTTGACCAATTATATCCTCAATCATTTTGAGGGGGAATTAGAGAGGTTGAACCTCTATGAGGCCGTCAGGGCGACCTGCTACGGCATTGAGATGAAGGTGGCGTGCTTCTACGCCATCCTAGAGTTGTACTGCCCGGCCTCGGGGACTTTCTTCACCCCAGTTGGTGAGTTGGGCATGGCCCTGCATGAGATGCAAGAGATCTCAGCTTTGCCCTTCGGGTCTCTTCCATATGAAGAATATTTTCCGTGCGACACGGAGTTGGCTCTCTTGGAGAAGCAAGAGCCTGCCTTGCTTGAGACATATCGGGAATTGATGTGCCACCTGCACATTTGTTCCAGTATCCACACTGGTGGTAAGGGCAGCTCGAAGAGCTTGAAGAGCTGGGGGAGCTACTTGTTCCCGGACATGACTAGTGTGCCCGAGGCAGCTCATTGCGGAGTTGCTGAAGAAGACATCTTGGCGAGGATGGAGGTGCGCGCTGAAAAGGACATCGTCGTGACTGACGATGATGGTCCTTTCGAGAAGGGTGATGTTCTTCGGAGCTTTCACCATCAGGCCCGTCGGCCTATGTCTCGCAAGGCGTTGCTGGCTGGCTTCTTAACCATCTGGTTAAAGAAGTGTGTCGTACCTTCTTCTTCGGGTGACATTGTTCACCCAAATGTGCTGCTGCCTGCCGTCCGCTTGGTCCATGGCCACCGTCTGGGTCTCCTCCCGGCCATGGTGTGTTGTATTCAGAGGGGCCTTCGTATACTGACGGAGGCTTTCTGCAGGCCGATGGCGTCAAGGCGGGGGAAGGGTGCCGTCCTGCCTTGTGACGGGCCCAATCCTAGGGTAGGTTTACCGTACACCTACTTGATGGCGTGGTTCGCCTTGCACTGCCCCGGTTTGATTGGAGCTGGGGAAGATCCACCTCAGGGTGTTCAAACGGCGCTTCTCCGTCGTTTTGAAGGCTGTCTGTGGCAGAAAACTTATGTGGCCGAGGCCCGTAAGTTAGTGCGTCGCTATGACGCTTATAGCCTGTTCCGTTGCTTTCCTCGCCTGCGGAGTGCAGGATACAACGAGGAATTCCATGATGTAGAATCAGGTCGGTCCCCCATGAGTCGGGGTGTTTTCGAGTGGCTGGTCTGTATCCGGCCCTCGCATTTGCTGTACCGGAGTGGGGATACCTGCTACATGGAGCCCTACATCCCGAGCCGGTTCGCCCGCCAATTTGGGTATGACCAGTTGTATGTGGGCAACCCGAATCCGGACCTGGCTTTCATGGGGAGCCTCATTGATGGGGCTCGTGCTTGGCGGTTCTTTACCGCGGATGACACTGGAGCGTGGCTACGCACGCCGTCAAGGGATCCCGGCCTATGGACGACCCTGTGTTTCTGCCAATGGTATGCAGCTTCGAACTCCACGCCTCCTGGATTCAAAGTCAATAGTTCAGGTGTGAAGTTGATTTCCCATCGGCTGAGGCAGAAGGCTTCTGATAAGATGGAGGGCAAACGAGTCCGTGTTCCTGGCATAAGGAGTTCATCGCTGTGGATGATAGCGAGGCTTCTGATGCAGAGAGCCCGTGCTTCGAGGCAGAGACAAGACCCGATGCCCCCGAAGCTGGTGCTCGTGAAGCCGGCTCTGGTGTAGTGGGGACAACTCCCCCACAGCATGTGGAAGAAGTGGAGGAAGGGGACTCTGAGGTCCACTTCAAAAGGAAGCGTGGGAGTGGATCCCGTAGGAAGTTGTCGGCGAAGAAGCCCCGTCGCCAGACTCCTACCATTGTGGTGGAGGGTGAGCCCTCTGCTGCGCCTCCTTCTGCTGCTCCATTAGTGGCTGAGCCGTCGGTTGATGAACCGACTACTGGTAAGATTGGACCCATCTAATATGCCTTCAGCGCGCTTTACATGACTCATCATTTGCTTTTTGTTGCAGGAGCTGAGGCAGTTGGAGAGCAAGGGGAGCACTACGATCCCCTGTTCACTTATGGAAGTGCAGCGGGTTCCTTTGCTCGCTCGGAGGAGTCCGGAGGTGATGCGGCCGATATTGGCCCTTCGGGCGCTGGGACTTCTAAAGGAAGTCCTATGGCATCCAGCTCTGCCGGGTGGTCTGCGGAGGAATCGGCGAGTGGCCCGGCTATCCGCGTTGAGTCGGGTAAGAACTTTCCGATGGGACCCTTGGATTCTGATGCGGCTGACGATGTGACATCGGCCTTCGGTAAGACTAAGGTCTCTTGGTCCTCGCCTATTTGTTGCGTCTCCTTTTTGACCTTGGTTTCGTTGCAGGCATTCGTCCCCAAGGTGCATCAGCTTCGAAAGAAGCGGAGGGTTTTCCTGGAGGGTCAAAGGGCGATATGAGCGCTTCGACCGGGGCAGACGCAGCTGTATTAGACGCGCTGTATGGCGACCTGCCTTTTTATCAGCCCAAACCAGCGGAAGGCCCTGAGGTTGAAGAGGCGGCAGTCCCGGAGGTACCCCCACTTCCAGTCATATCAGCGAGTGGGGTACAGACTGTCTTGCCGAATACGGCATTGAGGGTGATTGTGAGCCCTACCTCCCCGACGCTGGTAGTTGAGCCTGCTGCTCAGGAGGCGGTGGCCAGTCCTACCTCCGCGGTGGCTGGCGTGCTGGTTCCGCCGAGGTCACCTTTGGCTTGCCCTGCTGCTGTCGATGTTCCCGCTTCTTCTTCCGCGGTGGTGTCGACTAGGTTGGTAGATTGCTCCGAGGTTGTCCCAAGGATTGATGAAGCTGAGAATGACTTCATCGGTAATCTGGTCGACAGCTTCTATAACAGTTTGGAGCAGACTATCGGTCTAGTCTTGAAGGGCTCGCCTGTGCCATTTTCGAAGCTGAAAATGGTTCTCTCCCGTGGCATCGAGTGTATCCGGGACTTTGAGGGGTACCATCAAGCTACTGCTCTGGAGCTCCTGGTGGATGACCTTGAGAAGGACGTGGAGGAATGGCGCCATTTCCATCGATCCGATGCAGCGTCTTTGGCTGATGAACGGCTCGCACGTCTTGTCGCCCAGAAGCGCGAGGCTCAGCTCGCTGCTCAAGAGGCTGTTGAGGCTATCTCCTCTGACTTGAGGTCCTTGGAGGCAGAGGAAGCAGAAGTTGGGAGTGCAATTGATGCTTCCAACAGTGCTCTTCTTGACGCTGAAGATAAGATCAAGAGGGCTGAAGAGATGATCCGAAAGGCAAATCTCCTCTTGTCCAAAGCTACGCAGATGCGTCATGAAGAGTCTGCGCGGCTTAAGCAGCTCAGGGCTCGAAGTGAGGAGCTGGCGGAGCAGAAGGCATCACAGATGGCGACTTTGGCGGAGACCGAGGCTCGTCTGGCTCAGGCAGTGGACTTTGATGAGGCGGAGCTAAGATCACAGGCGCTGGCCCAGGCTGAAGATGACAGGAGGACGCGGCTAGCTTCGCTCGGAGATCGGATCCGATCTTATCATGTACGCCTATAGGCTCCTCCATGTATCCCATCCTTCTGAATTAATAGAAAGATTTTTCTTTTGTCGTCTGTTGTTTGTTTGGATAATGAGGCATGGCTGTCTGTTGGTTCAGAGGTCGCAATGACATAACCAATTGAGATGTTGTCAGTCTCGAAGTCAGCCCTTTGCGGGGCTAAAAAGGGAGATACTTGCCTTTTGTAAATGTCAGCAAGCATCGAGATTGAGACTTAGCTGTCAGCTGGTTCAGAGGTCGCAATGACATAACCAATTGGGACGCCGCTAAGCTCAATGGTAGATGAGGCTTGGCTATCTGCTAGTTCAGAGGTCGCAATGACGTAACTGGTTGAGAAGCCACCAAGCTCAATCAATAGGTGATACTCGTCTTTTGTAAATGTCAACGAGTATCGAGACCTGTCTTTTGTAAATGTCAACAGGGCTCGGGATTGAGACTTAGTTGTCTACTGGTTCAGAGGTCGCAATGACGTAACCAATTGAGACGCCACTAAGCTCAATGGTAGATGAGACTTGGCTATCTGCCAGTTCAGAGGTCGCAATGACATAACTGGTTGAGAAGCCACCAAGCTCAATAGTGAGTGATACTCGTTTTTTGTAAATGTCAACGAGTATCGAGACCTGTCTTTTGTAAATGTCAACAGGACTCGGGATTGAGACTTAGCTGTCTGCTGGTTCAGAGGTCGCAATGACGTAACCAATTGAGACGCCACTAAGCTCAATGGTAGATGAGACTTGGCTATCTGCCAGTTCAGAGGTCGCAATGACATAACTGGTTGAGAAGCCACCAAGCTCAATCAATAGGTGATACTCGTCTTTTGTAAATGTCAACGAGTATCGAGACCTGTCTTTTGTAAATGTCAACAGGACTCGGGATTGAGACTTAGCTGTCTGCTGGTTCAGAGGTCGCAATGACGTAACCAATTGAGACAGCACTAAGTTCAATAGCAATGGAGTTTGGGAATAGTCTCGTTTTCACGGGGAGAAACGAGGGAATCGCTGTCATAGGTTTAGTGTTAACGTAACAGCGGAATATATGTGGTCCTACCATTCTATGGATGAGAATTGGTAAGTGATTTTGGAGGTCTCATTTTCTCGGAGAGAAACGAGGGGATTGCTGCCATAGGTTTAATGTTAACGTAACAGCGGAATATATGTGGTCCTACCATTCTATGGATGAGAATTGGTAGGTGATTTTGGAGAGGGAATCAAGTGGGAACAGGTCCCTTGGGATTTTGAGCAAACCCCCAGCTATCAATAGGTTTGATATGTTTGGAGAAAGAGAAAGGCTCTCTTTGTGCGCATTCCGGACGCGCGGATCTCGATCAGAGGTGTAATGTTATCCTGATCGAGAGCAAGATCCTTGATTAAGGATAATACTTTTTTAAGAATTTGCCATTGATCGGCATCATGAGGAGGTCGCCATCTGCAGTTGTAAGGCGGTATGCTCCGTTTGAATAGACTGTCTCTATCACAAACGGTCCTTCCCATTTAGGCTGAAATTTGCCTTTGGTCTTGTGCGTCATAATCATCGGTCGTCTGACGGCTAAGACTAAGTCTCCTTTCTGGAAGACTCTCTGTTTGACCTTCTTATTGAAGGCTTTTGACATCCGAGCTTGATATAGCTCGATGTGTTGTTGAGCTTGCAGCCGCTTCTCGTCCAGGGCTTCGAGCTCTTGAAGACGCAGGCGATCATTGTCTTCTGATGTCATCTTAGTAGTCAAGGCTACCCGTAATGATGGCACCTGGATTTCCAATGGGATGACCGCTTCGCACCCATATACCAGGGAGAAAGGCGTATTGCCTGTCGGTGTCCGAACCGTAGTCCGGTAGGCCCAAAGGCATTCACCGAGCTTTTCGTCCCAATCTCGCTTGTTCGAGGAGACAAACTTCTTGAGCAGCTTGATGATTGTCTTGTTGAATGCCTCTGCCAAGCCGTTGGCAGCAGGATTGTAAGCTGTTGAAGCCATATTCTGAATTCGGTATTTATCGCAGAACCGATAGAATCCTTGGCTTATGAATTGAGGACCATTGTCATGGATGATCCGCCTGGGGACACCAAATCGATGGATGACATGGTGTTTGATGAAGCTAACCAGATTGGAGGTTTTAACTTCGGCCAACGGTGTTGCCTCTGCCCATTTTGAGAAGTAATCGGTTATTGCCAGGATAAACCGGTGACCTCTTGCCGAAGAGGGGCTAATTGGCCCTACGACATCGATTCCCCATGCTTCAAATGGCCATGAAGCAACAGTAGGGTGGAGCAACTCCGAAGGTTGGTGTATGAAGTCTGCATGGACCTGGCACGCCTTACACCTTCGTGCATATTGGGTGGCATCGGCCATCATGGTCGGCCAGTAGTACCCAAGTCTGTGCAGCCTGTCTTTAAGCTTTGGACCTGGCTGGTGAGCTCCGCAAATGCCATCATGTGCTTCTTTAAGCACTTCCTGTGCCTCTGAATGAGAGAGACAACGGAGGAGAACACCGTCATATGAACGACGGTAGAGTGTCTTCAAAGTGGGATCATAGTAGAAACGGAGCGACCTTCGTCTGATGGACGCTGCTTCTTTGGGATCGTCTGGAAGCAGACCGTGTAGAGCATAGTCAATGAGAGGGAAGCGCCAATCCCTCGGCTCAAGATCCATGGAGACATTACAGACTTCTTGGATCCTTAGTATGTGCTTGGAGCATACAAGATGTCGGGTTGCGACTGTGAGGTGATACTCGGTGTCGGCCGGTAAGGCTAGCGTTGTCGCTAATGCAGCGAGAGCATCCGCCTTGGTATTTTGAGATCGGGACACATGCCCAATGTAGAAGCCTTCAAATAAGCTAGCCAATTCGATGGCTGTATGATAATAAGGCACCAAGTCTTCATGACGGACCTCGTATTCGCCTTTAACCTGATTTATGATCAGCTTTGAATCGCCATAAGCTTCAAGGTAGCGTACCCCCATTCCATGGGCGAGCTGGAGGCCAATGAGCAGAGCATTGTATTCCGCTACATTATTAGAGCATGATTCTGTCAAGGAGAATGCCCTGGGAAGGATATGATCCTGTGGGGAGATAAACACAACCCCCACTCCGGCAATAATCTTGCCTTTAGGGCCCATCCGCGATGCTCCGTCGAAGAACATCTGCCACACTTCCTCTGCTGAGGTTGCATTAGACTCGAAGACCTCATCAGGGATGTCTTCGTGAAGTTTTGAATGTTCCGGAACTGGATGCGCAGCCAAGAACTCTGCAAGGGCTTGACCTTTAACTGCCTTCTGAGGAGTAAAGGTCATGTCGTATTGAGACAACAGAAGTGCCCATTTAGCCAATCTTGAGTTCAACGACCCTGGCTTCGTCATGAGAAGACGTAAAGGGTTCACTCTGGAGATGACATGTATGGTTTGGCCAACCAAATAATGTCGTGTCTTCTGGACAGCGAAGACGAGAGCTAAACACTCTTTCTCAATAGGATTGTAGCGAGATTCCGCTCCTATGAGAGTCCTGCTCAGATAGTAAATGGCCTGCTCATGGCCATTGTCATCCTTCTGAGCGAGGAGGGCGCCGAGGGAATAATCCAGAGCTTTTACATAAAGCAAGAATGGTTTCCCTGATGTAGGGGCCACCAAGACCGGAGGTTTTGTGAGATACCTCTTAATGTCTTCATAAGCTTCTTGACAGGCTTGGTCCCATATAAAGGCAGTACCCTTTTTCATGAGACGGGTAAAGGGCTGGCAACGGCCCGAAAGATTTGCTATGAATCTTCTGATGTAGGCTAATCTGCCTTGCAAGCCTCGGAGCTCTTTGAGGTTCCTCGGTGGATGCATGTCCTGTATGGCTTTGACTTTGTCTGGGTCCAGATGGATCCCTTTTGATGTGACAATGAACCCAAGGAATTTGCCACTAGACACTCCCAAGAAGGATTTTGTCGGGTTCATTTTCAGCTGATGAGCCCGCATTATGTCGAACATCGTTCTCAGATCGCGAAGATGTTCATTTTTGCTGCGGCTTTTGACGGCAATGTCGTCAACATAGCATTCCACCGTCTTTCGGAGATGGTCGCGGAAGATCATGCTCATTGCCCGCTGGTAGGTTGCTCCGGCGTTCTTCAGTCCGAAGGGCATTACAGTGTAGCAATATACCCCCAGTGGCGTTCGGAAAGAAGTATGCTTCTCGTCATCGGGATACATCTTGATCTGGTTGTACCCTGAGAAGCCGTCCATGAAAGACATCCTCTCGAACCCGCATGTGTTGTCGATCATGACATCGGTGATCGGCAGTGGGAATTCATCTTTTGGACAGGCCGTATTGAGATCACGGTAGTCGATGCAGATTCGTATTTTCCCATTTTTCTTGAGGACGGGGACTATGTTAGCCACCCAATCTGGATGTTGTTCCTCCCGGATGAAGCCACAAGCAATGAGCTTATGAACTTCGGCTTCAATAGCCTCCATGATGTTTGGGCGGAACCGACGTTGTTGCTGCTTGACTGGCTTAACGTCGGGCTTGATGTTTAGACGGTGCATAGCGACCTGTGGATCAAGTCCAGGCATGTCTTCATAGCTCCAGGCGAAGACATCTATATACTCTTTTACGAGCATTATCAATTCTTCCTTTTCGATAAGTGATAAGCTTTCACTTATGAAAATAGGCTTAGGGTGATCTTGACTGCCTAAGTTGACTTGGATCACCTTGTCTTCGGTAGGTGGCTCGCGTAGCTCAAACCGCTTTTCCCATTGAAAGCTCAATTGCTGGGCCCATGATTCCTCATTGGCAACCTCTGCGGGTTCCAACTGACTGCTTGAAGTCATGAGGCTTTCGAATATTCCCCCTATGCTGACATCAGAGTCCCATTCGGAGGATGAGGTCGACTGTGATGGGATCGATCCGTCGCCTTTGACCTGAACTGTTGTTGATGACGTGGGTGTAACATACCCTAACCCCCTGCGTGTACTATCATAGTAATTTGCAGGTTTTCCTCTTGGGACGGAGTTACGCATCAAGCCGCGTCTTCCTTTTCCGAAGTTTAGGCCCGCTCCCTGCTTCAGGTTGTAGCCCATCTTTTTCATAATATGGCGCGCTGATGGCGCGTAATGGAAGAACTGTGGAACTTCTGAGTCCGAGCTTGAGTCTGTAGTTGAGAATCCCCCTGGCCGGGCTCTGCCGAAGATTATTGGCGACTGACCTTGCTTGGACGGAGGGACTACCAGCGTGGCCCCTTCTATAACCTCCACAGATGTAGTGGCCGAACTTGGCTCATGTACGGGCATGCGAAGAGGGTCATCCATAATGGATTTAATCGACTCGATGCTCGCAGGATAATCAAAAGAAATATTATTATTAATTATCCATTCGCCTTCCTCATCAGAAGTGATCTCACATCGGGGATCATTAAAGCATGCTACAATTGGCTCGCCAATCAGAATGGCCGGCGTGCCTGTTTCAGATTCCGAATCTGCCTCATTGCCACTTTCATCATCGTCTGGCAATGGTTCTCCCGGCGTTCCACTAGCCTCTTGATATAGGAGGGCATCAGTGAAGTAGTTTTCCACCCCCTTAAAGGGTTGCTTTTCAGCGAAGACAGTTCGTACTGTCGCATCATCCTCAACATACTTGAAGCACTGATGGAGAGTGGACGGAACGATCCAGTTGGCATGGATCCAAGGTCGTCCTAGTAGCAGGTTGTATGATGTGTCAGCATCAATGACATAGCACGTCACTTCTGACTTCAGGCTTCCGATTCTGCAGCGGAGCCGAATCTTTCCAAGCGGATGGCTGCTCCCGGCGTTGAAACCATATATTGTAGTGGTGGTTGCAGACAACCTGTACAGCGGTATGCCGAGGAAGTAGAGGAGCCTTTTGGGGATGATGCTGAGAGCAGACCCCGGATCGACTTGTACTCTTTCAATGCAGGTTGAACCGATATATCCGGTATAGTACAGGGGTCGATCATGCTTGTTGTCTTTGAGAAGCATATCTTCCGCCGTGAAGGTAATGGCAGGTACCTTTGACTGTGCGTGATGGCACTCTGAGGAGGAAGGCTGCATCTCATCACCAGGGATCTCAGGCATGCATGTCAGAAAGGACTCTGAGTTGGCTAGCGCATCTCTGAGCGCCTCTCTCGTCTCTTTAGAGAGACGAAGAAGCTCGTGTATTGTGATACGGGCCGGGATATTGGCTAAGTGGGCCAATATATCAAAGCGAAAGGGCGTGGCTAACCCTTGGCCTGGCGGTTTCTTCAACACATGGTCGAATCGCACCTCCTTAGGCTTCTCCTTCCCTTTGGCTGGAATTGGAGTGGATGCCGGCATTGGTACTGACGTCGTTTGCCGTTGTATCTCGTCAGTAGATTTGTCATATTGCCTTTGATATGACTTTCCAGACCGGGTGCCCGTCTGTTGAGGCGCATCTGCCTGCGCCGCACAGGCATGCTTTTCTTCTTCAGAATCGCTGAGGGAAGCCGAAGTAAGATTACCATCGTCTGGTAGGACAGAGATGACATTGCAGGATTTGCCCTTTCTGCTGGAGTCCTTCGACGTCTGCTGTACGTCTTGGATGAGGTCGGGGTGTATCCACATAACTTCCCCTGTCTCCAATGTCAAAGGGACGAGACCCTTATTGTATTGAGTCATGGCTGGAGGATGCTTGACTTCTAGCCGTGGCGTCGGGGCTGAGTAGGTCTCGCCAGGAACCATGACCTTCTGGGCAGTGCCGAACTCAAGAGTCACCATATTGGCAGTGACTTTCTTCTGTTCCGTCTTCAGTGTGAGGACTCCGGCGTCGACCAAGGCTTGAATTCTATCCTTAAGAACATAGCACTTGTCGGTAGGATGGTGGATCATCCTGTGGTAGAGGCAATATTTAGGGTCATTTGTGCGCCCTACCTCATTAGGACGCCGAGCATCTGGCAGCTTCATCTTATTCCCTTTATGGAGCAGATGGAATATTGTGACCACCTGGTCATCTCTGAAGGAGTACTGCTTCGGAGGAAACTTGGGCTCTTGGCTGTTGACGCCGCTCTTCTTGGCCTTTGGCTGTGTGTCCCCGGTCAGCTCGACGGACATAATTTCCTTCCCTTTAGCTTGGGAAGACTGCGGGAGATCGCTACGCCCTTTGTTGTTCGTGCCCCATTTGCTCCTAGGGGCGGATGGCTCGAACTTCTTAGCCGATTTCTCGGCTATCTCGGCTTGTTCGACCAATTCCTTCCAAGTATGGGCCTTGACAGCCCCCATGCGAACTTCTACTTGATCCAAGAAGTTGTGTCTGCATGTTTGTAAAAGCATGGGTAAAGGCATCCCTGCTGGGCACATCAGAGATAGATTTCTGAACCGCTCAATGTATTCACGGACAGATTCGCCTTTCCTCTGCACAGTGGAAAGGAGCTTATCCATGGTCACTTCGGTATCGTCCTCATAGAAGCGAGAGAGGAACCGGGTTTCCAGGTCGATCCAGGAATTGATAGAGCCCGGGGGAAGACTGCGAAACCAGTCAAACGCCACCCCTTTCAAGGTGCCGATGAACAACCTAGCCATGATGGCGTCGTTGTTTAGAACATTACCGGTCTGAGACCGGAAATAGTAGATGTGCTGATTGGGCGAGCTCTTACCATCATACGTGTGCAACGTTGGTGGTTTGAACTTTGGCGGATATGGCACTGAATCCCATTCCAGTGGGTAGGGACGGACTACCCCCACTTTCTTCAATTCATCCTTTTGCGCCAGGGATGAAATTTGAGCTTGAAGGCCTTTAAGGACTTCGGCATCCAGGGAAGAGCCTCCCTTGGATCTCTCCGTCTTGGGCGGATCATTGCTGAGATCCCCCTCCTCGTCATGATTACTTCCGGTATCATCATTCCGGTTGCTGAGGAGTTGAGCTAGCATCTGCTGGATATTGTCCAGGGCCTCTTGCTGAGTTCTAGAGGTTTGCTCCTGAGCCTCCAAACGCCGACGAAGGTCGTCATTGGCGTTATCGGCCATATTAACCGATGCTTTGTCGGTTTGCACAGAACTGACTGTTGCTGAAGAGGCATACCCGCTGTCTTCATCTTCTCCGTCAGACGATTGGGGTGATCGTCCGGACTGTGGCGGGATCAGGACCTTTGAGGAAGAAGGCTGTTCATAATTATAGGGTATCGCTACCCTGGATCTGGTGTTTCGGAAAACACCTTCTTCGCGCACCAAGACATCACCTAAGCCTGGGCAATAATCTGGATCTGGGGAGCCGAAAGGGGTATCTTCGGATGTATGACCTCCTCTGCGCGGCTCTCGCCCCCTTCCGGTCATGTTGACGGATGCAGAGGCTGGATCTGGCGAGCCACTCCTTCTGAGATGCTTCATTGGGATGCGCGCAGACAGTCGATCAAAGACTGATCGCCGATATGGAGAGGTGGCAAGGGTTGGTCGTAACCGACACTGCATAGAATGGACCATCACCAACTGGCATCCACTTCGTCGATAACAGGAGGAAGTAGTCTGGAAATGCTTCAATCTCCGCTTGTCCGCCAAGAATTCTCGCAGGTCGGCCCCGTAGGGGCCTGAACAATCTGGTATATGGGACAACGCATCGTTCCCCTTATTCCTGCGGAAAGGATTAGCACCGTATAGTGCTCTGGTTTTAGCCTCGCGGCTGTAAACCCGATGAGTATGCCGAGGTACAATAGCCTTGCTTGCGAGGACAAGGCTAGCAGTAGGCGTCGCTGCACTAGGAGACGGTATGATTGCCGTCTTGACTTTATGGTTGGCAGCATTGTTGGCACAGGCGGGCATCTTGCCTTTTTCTTCATAAGAGGGGCGCGGCTTTGGCGAGGCTACGCCTGAAGCTTCAGCAGAGGACTTCTGTTTAGGCTTCCATACCCGCTTTGACAGAGGATGCGTAGGTTCGCAAGGAACCTGAATAGCCACAAGCGGGGCTGTGGGGTGCTGGCAGGATTCTGCCTCTGGTTTCTGATTTGAAACCTTGGCCATAAAGACCTTCTTGTGCTTCCGCGCTCGAAGCATCAAGCCACCCCCAGAGAGGACTTCTTCAAATCTTCTTTGACCGATCTGGATAACCAGGTTCTCAAAAGTGCAGGATCTGGGCTGCGGGCATGTTTCCTTGTTGCGCCAGAGAACTGCGGCAGGTTTGCAGAGAACTTTTTCCGTCTCCGCAGAGACTTTGCTTGAAGATTTAGCCAGAGAAGATCTGGCTGCACCGGCTTTTCTGAATTCAGAGATAGACCCGAAGGTCTGTCCGTCGCATTGCGACACTTGATTCTCAGCAGAGGAGAATACATTCCCCAGCGGAGTCGCCATCTTGTTTTCCATTGATTTGCAAAAGGGGAAAACTTACAAATAAAAGTTTGAGGAGCTAAATTACAAGTATTCTCAAAAGATTACAAGTAGATCCCCTCAGAGATTCTGGGAAAATGTGCCGATAGGAGTCTGGTCAGCGCGCGACCACTTTGTCCCTTTGACGATGCGAGCGATGAGATTCCCTTCTCGCCTGGTTTCGGGAATCAGAGAATAGAGGATTGGTAGAACCCTCTTGCTGCTTCTCAAAATCGCCTTCGATAAGGAATTCCTTCTCGCCTGGTTCCGGAGATTCCTTGAGAAGAAGGACGATGTTAGGGTATCAACACCCTGGATAGAGAAAGCAATTCTCTAAAAGGTCTCTGAATTCGAGAACGCACGGTGCGTTATGAAGAAGCCTCAGTCGAAGAAGCTAATTGATCGATTCTTGCGATCAGAAGGCAATTGATGGCTCCTTCCTCTGCAATCCGATCTCTCTTGATTGGTCCCCCCCTCTCTCTGTACCCCTGGCGGGTTATTTATAGGGAGAGCAAGGGTATAATCGTCCCCTTGAAGATATGGAAACAGGTTGAACCGAATCTGTTTGAATCTGGAAAGTAGCCTTGCTGCGAGGCTAGGGTAGCTTCTGCGGAGCTAGAAAATGGCAAGTCGGTTGATCTTTCCGATTTGTTATGATCCTTTCCATATCGTTGAAGGATTTTCCCTGATCCTCTTACTCGTTTCAAGAGAGTCAAGAGATTGTGGCAATCACCTGCCATATTTGAATCCTGATTGGATTTGATTTGTTTTGAATCCGATCTTATCAGGAGATTTGATTGGTCAAAGGTTGACCATAGCAGGCTGATGGCGGAGCTGCCCGCTTTGAAGCTCATAGCGGAGCTAGAGGCAATTCCTTGCGAAGTCCGAAAAGAGGGTCTTCGGCGAAGCTGTCAGTTAGCTTCCTGGCGATGCTCTGGATGATGTAAGCCTCTCAAGCGAGGCTATCTCCTTGGGCTAATGTAATGCTAAATGCTAGCATTTTAGACCTGCTGAGGTCTGTTTAGAAACAATCCGGGTTCACTGTTCTGCTTGCTGGATCAGTGGAGTCCAAACCGCTTCCTTGTCCCTTAGAGGTGGGTGAAAACTGGTCTTCAGCTTGTCTGTCCCTTGTCTTTTGTAAATGTCAACAAGTTTAGACATCGTTCGGACCAATGAGAATCTTGTCTTTTTTAAGTGTCAACACTTCTGTTATAGCATAGAGGCTAAACGGGTTGAACCCATAAGGACAGGAAGCGATAAAAGCTTTATCGGTCTATTCACGTGTGTGTTAACGGTTCTTTAATGTTTTAATGAATAAAAAGAAAAGAAAACAAAGAATAAAAGAGCAGAGTACGATGAAACACGAAGAAGTGAAACATAGAAGAGAAGATATTTGTGATTTTTGATAGTATTTCTAAAACAAAGTGAAAAGGAAAGAAAATTCATGGCTACTAACTACTAATGGCTCAACTAACCATGCTAACCTCTTAGTGATAGCTGCCTTACATGTATCCTTGGCCATCACTAGTCCTTGGTTCAAAAGCATTTTAAAACATGACCCATAAGATAACTCATCACATCTAAACTCAACAAATAATTTCATGCTACACTTAAATCATCAAAACTAAATAAGAGCAAGTATGGAATAAAGTAATGTTAGCTTATCAGAGAGTTAGGATGTTAGAGTGTTAGAATCCATCATCATGAGCCATCAGTGGCTCTTGCAAGAGTAAGACCAAGTAGAGACTATTAGATTCATGTAGATTATCAAATAAGGAGTAAGGAAGTTAGTGGTTAATAGTTAGTTGCCATGAGAGAAAGTTAGCTAAGCATGTAAAAGGAGTTATAGAGAAGAAACCAAGGAGAGATAAAAAGAGAACTTTTTATAAAATGTCACCTTCCATTATAAGAACCCTAACCTTCATCCTATGCATCTCTCTCTTTCCTATTACATGATCTACAAAGAAAATAAAAAATAAAAGTAAGAAGAAAACTAAACTAAACTGCACAAATGGGAGAAACTATCCCTAAAAACTCTCCTCCCTTCAGTTCTGCTCATACTGGGCAATTTATAGGCCAAAGGGGGCACCATGGACAGTGTATGGAGCCGAGCATCGAATCACGACAAGCTATGGCCACGAAAACGTGGCCATGACCGCATTTTTGCGACCATAAAGGCGTCGCTCACGCGGCGCCGCCTGGCACTTCTTGCTGATCTGTCTCCCTGTCGGTTGTACCTATTGGTTTCAGATTTTCTGCTCTCAATTTTGACAAATCCGCCTTTCAAAGTCAATGGCTATTTTTGTAGGCTTTAAATCACTAAATAAATAGGATTTTTGGGCTTCTTCTTCATTCCACACCATGGACCTGCGAACATAAAAGAGAGGTGTTATTAACAAAATTTAATATTGAATAAATGTAAAGATGTGGTATGAAATACACAATTTTAGAGACTAATCACCTCATTCGAGATCCAACGACTCCAACATCCAGTTCTCGGATCTTACATCCTTCACAGGACCTGTCAATTCGCTCACCAACCCTATATGACCTATTCACGAACGTATCATTTTGGTAACTTCTATATGTGAATTCTGAGGGAAAAGCCCCCCATTCAAGAACAATAATGCATGTATTCATCTCCAGAATCACTCTGGCTCATCTTACAGACCCGATCCGAATTCGTGTTCGCAGAGTGCTAATACGCTAGGTGATTTGAAGACCGACACACGAGACAATTTGGAGATCCAGATTGGTTCGTGCAGTGCTGACCAGATGGCGATTCGGGTCCGAAATCGCGTTATTTCATGTTAGTATTTACCTTTGTGTTATTATTTCTTTGTTGATGCTAGTGAGTGATCATTTTGTTTGGTTATTTTACAATATATTTTAACATTTTATGTGAGTGTTTGATTTTGTATTGTTGTTCATTTATCATTGTTAGTAAGTGTTCATTGTATTTATTTATATTAAATTGTACGTTTAAATTATCATTTCATGTGAGTATTTATCCCATGGTATTTTTATTTATTTATGTTATTAGTCAAAATAATTAAATTGTACAGTCAGTGTTAGTTAGTTGATTTCTAATATTCAGAAACAATTGCAGTGTTTACTATTTAGAATCTGGTTATGATGTTTGACTATTTTGATCGAAAGATCGAATTAGTTGGATAGTTGGTGTATCAGTTATATAGTGGAATATTATACCGTATGAGAGTTTAGATATACCAAAGATAATTGGTTAGAGGTAATCATGATGCTAAAATGTATATAGACTCCGTATTTTGATACTGAGACATTAGAGATCTATCATTTCATGTGTAGTTATTTGCCATTTCAGATTCGAATCTAGTTGTGAGGGAACTTGGACTGTAATGGGATTGAATCTTAAGTTTGATTGTTTGGTTGGTGTATACTTTATGTGAACCGATTATCAGATATTTATTTGGTGATAATTTAGTCAGGAATTCATTTGGATATTGAGGATGGATTAAATAGAATATTGTCTTATTAGAAGCCAGATTTTCTTGATGCTTGGATCTATTTATGGATGTCGAATTTAACCTGAGATTTACGTTGTATTTTGATTGGTATTTTAATGGGATTGACGACTGTTAGATTTTTATTATACATGTGACCTTTGATTTCGATCTGTACGATGAGAGTGATTTTGAGATTATTGGTTGTAAGAGTTTTCTGGATCTGATTTGCTGGTCGGAAGATTGGTAAGGTATTGTTGATGTTGAGTACTAGAGATTGTCTATATTTCATGTTGTTCGAGGATGATCCACTCTTTGTTTGTGATTTCAGTATCCATTGACTTAGTTGATATCGAGTAGAATGCTCTTAATGATTGGTTCCTAGTCATTGCAGTTATTCAGTTATGGATAAAGAGGTATTGTGATAGTGATCTAATTGATATCGATGATTATACATTTTTAGGATTTTATATCTATTATCAGATATTTACCATCAGTTATCATTTATCAGAGATTAGTGATACAGTTGTAATTAGTGACTATATATCTCCAGTATTCTCCATCAGATATCAGTTAATAGTTATTCAGTTTATAGTTGTCAAATACTAGTTTTCAATTGTCAGTTATCAGTTATTATTGATATCATCAGTTATTGGAGATATTCGGTTACTATTGTATTTGATAGTTTATATCATTTGCTTGTTAATAAAAGATATCATAACCCAGGAAAAGGGGGTAATTACCTAATAATGCATGTCGTGTATTTTGAAAGGACTTGTGATGATACACCGAGTTGTGGGTTTCACCATCAGGAACCAAGGTAGTATTGGCTACCTAATTACTCAGTTGTCAGTTATTAGGTTTTTGTCTGGACTACGGCGCCACACCAGTTATTCTTTTGTGTGGGGCTGTGGTCTTTAGTTATTAGGGCCTTGTGGTCCCTCCTGATTTAGTGCCTGGAATGTTAGACTGTGTCACCGAGCATGCATGGTACCCTTTCAAAACACATGCACTACATTGGCTGGCAGTTACAACAATGATAACATTATTTGATATGTGAAAAAATGGTTGTGATATGGGACGCGCTAAGCACAACATTAGTTAGGTTAATAATAATTAACTAATTAGAGACATATACTGGGTAACACATCTCTTTGATATCATGTGTTCGTTTTACAGTTATTTGTTAACACTCAAAAAAAGACAGGCTCCCGGGTAGCACTTCAACTGATCTGAACGATGTGTACACTCGGCGACATTTACAAAAGTCAGCGTCAGGGATGAGCTGTTGACTAGGTTTATGCCCACTTTAGCGGCCAAAGTAGGCCTATAAGGCTAGGTCTGTTCAAACACCTAGCCTTGCGTGAGCCCAAAAGGGGGCTAATTTAGCTCAAAGCCTTGTAAAAGGGCCGAAGCCACTAGCTTCAATCAGCCTCGCTGAAGGCTAACCTTAGCTTCGTTGGAAGCTTTCTCACCAACTTCTCTGGAAGCGTGGCTCAGCTCCACTGTGAGCTAACCTTCTAGTTTCGCCTGAAGCTTCACCTAACTCATCAAATGAGCTAACTTCTAGCCTCGCTTGAGGTCTTGAATATAGCTTCGCCGGAAGCTTTTAAGATGAACTTTACATGAAGCTCTCTCCTAGCTCTGCCGCAGGCTTTTTCAGGTCATCAGTTGACCGTTTCAAAATCCCACAGGGATTAATGGATGAACCCCACTACTTTAGTGGGGTTAATATCACTTTAAGTGGGCGGTTACACCCGCCCATATCGTCCCACATTAAGTGGAGATAATTAAGCCGCAATGGCTATAGTAACTCGCATGAACCTCCCAGCTTCGCTTGAAGCTTGCATTTAGCCTCGCGGCAAGGCTATTTCGAGCCTCGTGCGAAGCTAACAAACTAATTCAGCCTTGCTGAATTCAAGGACCAGTTACACTCCTATTTTTGCTATAAATAGCCCCTTGCAAGATAGAAGAAGGGCTAGGAAAAACTTTCAGAGATCTAAGAGACTCTTAGCCCAAAATGTCCTCTTACTTTTAAGCTTCCAAGCTCCAGAGACTCAACTCTCTTTCATTCAGGGTCCCAACACATCTTCTACCTTCAAAGGATTTCTAGAATAAGGCGAAAAGGAAATTCTCTCGAGAAGGCTTGAACATCCGACCGATTGCATCGTCAACGGGATAAAGTGATCGCGCGTTGATCAGATTCCCATCAGCATACCTTCCCAGAAATCTCAGAGGAGATCTACTTATAATCTTTTTTTTTTCTTTAAAGAATTACTTGTAATTTTGCTCCTCAATCCTTATGTAAGTTTTCCCGCAAATCAATGGAAGACATTATTGAGTTACTTCTTATTTACAGTTTTGTTCATGGTATTCTTTATTTTATGTTTTCATATCAGTATAATGATTTGTACACACTATTTATGCACGTGCACACTTCCTTCATCTTACACACTTATTGGGAGTTTCTAGCTCCCCTAGATTTGCGTATCCAGATATATGATGCTTTGTTATATTGTTCAGGTGTTCGATGAGATCGTATGCGTCATGAGGAACCTAGAGTTTCTCTTTGTTAATTATCGATATTCTTGCTCTTTGTTATTCCGGTGTTTCCTGATTTTCTATGCATCAGATTCAGTCGTCATTCATTTCCTATATCGTTTGTTATCATCTGAAGTGGGCATTAATATGTACTGTTGGAGTGATCATGATTTATTATAGTGAATTTTCATACATTGTTCAGGTTATTTAAGGTTTAACGCGTATAGGTAAGGTATTTTTCTTACTTATATACATCGCCGACTCTTGTTACGTCTTCGCTCCATCGTATTTTGGGAAACAAGATATGATAGGGTTTTCTTGGTATCAGAGTCAAGGATTTCGACTTGCGACTTGACTTTGACTTTTCAATTCACAAGAAAGACTTAGTCTTACTAGTAACTTGAAACGAGTTATATTACACTGCAATATACATATATACTATTTACTATGATATCGAGTCCACTTGGAAATTGATCGTCCTCCTTTTGAAAATCCATCTCTTTGATCTTTTGATGTTCCTGATTTCAACTCTTCTTTTATAGTGATCTGGATTTTGATCTTGATTCCCATTCTCTTTCTCGATTCTGTTTCTCTAATTTTATCTCTTGGAACTGGTTATTCCATTTTGAAGCCGGTAGCAAAAGTCAGAGTAGCGCAGCGGGATCATGGTGCCCCTGAGAAGCGACGTAAAGCTTGATATTTTCTCCCTCGATTTGATTCTTTTTATCATTCCCTGCCTTATTAAAATTTCGAGGACAAAATTTTTGTAGGGTGGATAAAATGTAATATCCCTAGTTAATAATACGGTATTAATATTTTTTAAGTATATATGGATTTACTTAATATTTTATTATTATTAATTAACTTGATTTGTGACTTTTTCTTCTTCTGATTTTTGTTAATATTAAATATACAAATTATTTTGGAGTATTAAATGATAATTTGTCTTTATATTTACTGTTATTATTCATTAACATTTTTATTACTAATTATTATTATTATTACTGTTAGCTATTATTATTAGTAGTAGTTATTTCTATTATTATTTCATTATGATTGTTATTATTTTTAATATTATTAATGTTATTATTATTAATAATGTTGTTGTTATTATTATGATTATTGTTAATTATTATTAGTGTTATTATTATTGTTGTTATTATTATTGTGATTAGTATTATTATTATGTATCGATATTATTGTTATTGACTATTATTATTGCTAGTGTATTGTTATTAGTATTTTAATTATTATTATTTATTACTATTATTATATGGTTAATTATTATTATTTATCATTATTGTTAATTGTTAATAGTTATTCTTATCACCACTATTATTATTATCATTTTTGTTATTAGTGTTACTAATTGCTATTAACATTACTAATTAATTATGATTATTATTAATATCTAATGTTTATTAATTATTATTGTTCTTATTAGTGTTGTGTTGGTATTATTATTATTCTCTTTCCTTTCTATTCTCAAACCCATTATCTAAACCCAAAACCCAAACCCAAAATCCAAACCCCAAGCCTAAACCCAATAACCCATGCTCATTTACCCTATAATCTATACCCATAATCTTATATATCTCATCTCTAACACTAAATCTAACTTCTTCTTCCTTCACTTGCAGCTGCCACTATCACCTTCATCATCTCTTCTCCCCCCAACCATCCTCCCTGCACACCACCTCCCCCTTGGCCAGCACCCTGCTCATGCCACCCCCAAGCACGCCACGCCTCCTGCTTCTCCACTGCCGAGACCTCCATGGTCGAGCCACTCTATCAGCCTGCCCTATACTTGTAGCCATGCCCAGGTCTTGTGGCTGACCACCTCGTCAACCACCAAACTCTCCACCTTGCCACCACCCACCCAACCGAGCCCCTTCCTTTCCTCTCTCTTGACTCCCGCAACCCTACACCCCTCCTCCTCTCCGTGGCCGACGCTACCGGAACCCACCACTGTGAACAGCCCACGGCCCTTACGGCCTGCGCAACCACCCACCATGTAGGCTCTCCTCCTCTTTGCTGAGACACCCGCGACTACCGGATCTGCCTGTCAACCACTGATGTCTCCGCACCACCTTTCCATTGAGCCCGTGTGGTTATCATCCACGCCGAATCTTTCCTCCCCTCCTCGGCCTCACCTCCGGCAACTGCCGTCTGAGCTCATGCATAAACTTCCCCCTTTCTCAATCTCAATTTTATTCTTTCTTTCTTTTCCTTTCGCTCTCTCTCCATCCCTCTCTCTTTCTTTATTTTTTGTAACTCTGCGTGTATGTGTATGTTGTACGAATGTGTCAGAATGCGTATGTATGTATGTAAGTGTGTGTGGGTGTGTACTATATTTGCATGTGTTAGGCGTATGTGCGTGAGTGTATATCATGTGTGTGCGTGTGTTGTGATTGGATGAATGTGCATGTATGAGTGTATGTGTATTAATGTGTGTTAGTGTGCAGTGTGTGTCTGTTAGTGTGTAGTGTGTGTGTGTGTGTGTGTATGTGTGTGTGTACGTGCGGATATTCATGCGTGTATGTGCGTACGTGTGAATACTTATGTTTATGTGTGGATGCTTGTGTATTTGTGTGCGTATTTATGTGTACAAGGGTACATGAGTGTTGCGTGTGTTGCAGGTGTACAACTGACCTGGAGTCGTGTTCGCAGAAGACTCGGATCCGATCCAGACTCGTGTTCGCAGAGTACCGATACGCCAGGCGATTTGAAGACCGACATACGAGACGATCCGGAAATCCGGGCCAGTTCATGCAATACAAACCATATGACGATTGGGGCCTAAAACTGCATCATTTCATGTGAGTGTTTACCTTTGCATTTTTATTTATTTGTTAATGTTTGTGAGTGATCATTTTGTTTGGTTATTTTACATTATGTTTCAACATTTCATGTGAGTGTTTACTTTTGTATTGTTGTTCTTTTATTTGTGCTAGTAAGTGTTAGTTATATTTTTTTATATTAAATTGTACGATTTAAATTATCATTTCATGTGAGTATTTATCTCATGGTATTTTTATCTATTTTTGTTATTAGTCAAAATAATTAAATTGTATAGTCAGTGTTAGTTAATTTCTAGTATTCAGAAACAATTGCAGTGTTTACGGTTTAGAGTCTGGTTCTGATGATTGGCTTTTTTGATTGAAAGATTCGTATGAGAGTTTAAATATATCATAGATAATTGGTCAGAGGTATTCATGATGTATGGACTTTATATTTTGATACTGAGACATTAGATATCGATCATGTGTAGTTATTTACTGTTTTAGATTCAGATCTGGTTGTGTGGGAACTTGGACTGTAACGAGATTGAATCTTAAGTTTGATTGGTTTGCTTGAAAGTGTATATTTTATGTGAACTGATTATCAGACATTTATTTGGTGATAATTCAGTCAGGAATTCATTTGGATATTGAGGATGGATTAAATATAATATTGTCTTATTAGAAGACTGATTTTCTTTATGCTAGGATCTATTTATGGATGTAGAGTTTGACCTGAGATTTACGTTGTATCTTGATTGGTATTTTAATGGGATTGACGATAGTTAGATTTTAATTATACAATGACCTTCGAATTTGATCTGTACTATGGAACTGATTTTGAGATTATTACTTGTAAGAGTTTTTTGGATCTGATTAGCTAGTCGGAACATTGGTGAGTTATTAGTGATGTAACACCCTGTATCCCACGTATACGTAGATGTTACTGGGACATATATATATGCAGGGCAGAAATATCCCCCACATATATATATGCTAAGCATCAGTGCATGCAAGAATCAGAGTGTGGAAGTATAGTGGTGATATACATTCCAATAAAATAGTACAAATACACTGTTATCATGAAGCATGATCCAATATTACATGAATATTACATCACCAGGAGATACAAATATATGAAATACAAAAGAATTACAAGAGTAAGTAGTATAACAGTGGCTCTCAAATAACAAGAAGAATATAAGAGCCGATCAAGAGGGGCCTGGAAGGAAATGGGTACGGATAATCTGACGCTGATCCGTCACACTTCCGTTGCGCACTCTAATAGGTTGGTCTTCAGCTGGGAAGCCTGCTACGGTCTAAGCTCCAGGATCTGAACACACAAATCTAGAGTTATTAAAAAGTGACCCACCGAGTACGCAAGATGATGCCACGTGACGCGCATAGGAAAACATTCGTGTATCGATAAATTTGAATGAGATAAGCATATATCGAAAATTGTATCATGAGTACAGGCACACACCGACAGGCAATAAAGCATTAGGTAAGGCAGATATGGACAAAACTAGTTATACAAACTCAGATCATGGTTTCATGAGATTGGTACGTCGAGGGAATAATCCAAATAAGGAAATCCTCATAGATATACCTTGCACCTCATGTCACCATAGGCTGAGTTTATATATCCCGAATTGTCTTCTCTATAACAAAAATAGGAAAGCAGCATGAAAACCCAGAAATAAACAAGTCATGTGACTCAACACAGTAGCACAAATATCATACACAAATGGCAAGCCGGATAACTTAATTATATAATAATAACAATCAGTGTCATCTGTTATTATAATCATTTTCTACCAGTATCTCATACCACTGGTAGTTTATACCGATCTGTATTCTAGTAGAACCCAATCCGAACTCTAATATACGGATACCATTATCCGAATGAAAAAAATGATTCAATAACACATGCTCTTGAGATTACTATTGTTTAGTAATTAAGTTATGTCTGGCGTAGGGTAATGTATTGTGTCACAGGTCTCACAAGCATAGATCAATTATATCACAAGTCAGATGTCAGTAACATATTATTATTACTAGTTTATTAAGACTCGTCTGACCCGTATGTCTAGGTATGTGTCCCGGCTTCCCTGCACACATGCATCCACATATGAGTAAGAAGATTTTTGTTATTGAAAACTGATGGAAGATCAACGTATCATGTTCATAATGCGTCCCGTGCATACCCGGGATAACGGCCAAGGAGCATCCGGTACTAGAGTCTGGAACTGACCGTTAAGTCGTAAGGGTCTTATTTGTATGCCTTAAAAGAATGAAATTTGAACAGAGGGTGCCAGTATACCCCATCGATACACCTGGTGGCACTCAAGTAGAATCGAAATTGTTGCAACATCGAACCATTATAAAGACGTACATATTGATGTCATCAGTTTCCCTCATGCCTGTGTAAGTTGTCCATTTATTACAGATTATGTTCATGATGATCGGTTTACAGAGATTAACTTGAATATAACAACAAGAGGAGCATGATACAGGAGCATAATATTGGAGTGTACATATTATCAGTGTCAAGTCCCCGCAAAGGTGATAATCATGAGTTGGTGATTGACATGTCAGGTGTCAAGTGATAACATGTCAAGTATCAGGCGTCAGATATCAAGTATCAGGTAATGTACAACAATATAAGCACTATAAGTAAGCACAGAGTCACAATATAAGTCGTACAACTGATCACACAAGTTAGAATATGAAAACAGTAAAAGGACATTTCAAACTCTTCACAACCATAATCACAATAATAAGATATTAAACTATTAATCAAACAAATCGATGGGGTGAGATTGGACTGGACAGGCAAGTAGGAGAACAGGCAAGCATACAAATAAAGCCCGATAGAACTGGACGACCACCAGAACTGGACAAAATTGGATAGACATCCGACAATCCGGGTTAGACAGAGTTAATCAGATAAGCGGTCAAGCGAGCAAGCAGGGTTAGGCTGAATTGTATAGACAAGCAAGACTGAATAGATAAGTGGGTAGAGTTGATATGGTTAAAAGCAAACGGAGCTAAGAAGGACGAGAGCATAGCTAGACCGTGTTAGCAGTATATAATGCTAGACACACGACGGAGCTAGACTCTTGGCAAAGCTAGCGTGCAGTTTTAGGCTAAACTCGCGTGGCGGGGCTAACGCACGCAGCAAAGCGATGTATAAATGTCAAGCTAATGCTCACAGCGAAGCTAAACGCCTATGTTGGGTCTTCGTGTATGGCGAAGCCACGCCGCGGCAAAACTAGACGCGCGTGATAAAGCCAACGTATAACCACTATGCTATCGTACATGGCATAGCCACGCTCACGACAGAGCTAGATAATAAAGCGTAGAGGTCTAAGCTTGCTTGCCGGTAGAGCTGGTAGAGATCCCGTAGGTAAAGTTTGAAGACTGAGTCAGAAGTTGGGGTCAAGCTAGCAAGCAGTGATAAACGCTAACACGCGCGCGGCAGAGCCAACGCACATGATGAATATGTACACTCTCCTATAACCATAACGTAGCTACACCTCGGGCGAGTTTCATGGTAAAACGCTGAGTGCTAAGCCCGCCTACCAGGAAGAGCAAAAGGAAGACTTAGAGGGTCTAAGTGCACCCCTTTCGGGGAGTGGGTAAGAGCCCAAAAGGCCTAATAGGGTCAGAAGGCCGAGGAGGTACCTGCAGAAGATATTAGTACCACACAAGCACACATATAAATAGGAGAAATAATAATGGGAGAACTGTAAATCGATCAACCTCGCAGCAGGGCTACCACAAAACCTGAAGGTATAAAAACGAAGTCTATTGGATAATCTAGTCTGAGTGCTGGGTAGGCGAAACCCCTTTGCCAAAGCTGCCACAAAACCCATAAGGGTTAAGGGAATGGTACCCATTGGGTATCCCGGAAGTGGTCCCTCCGACGGTTCTATCCTATCGGCTAGGTTTACCTAAGGACTTTACCTGCAACATGCACCACCATTAATCAATCACAGGGATATATATAGAAGAATCGTCTACTCTAGTTACAACATCACACAGATACAAGTATAGACAACAAATACAAACATACACACACACCCCAGATACAGTACACCGTCGATACACCAATACAGGCACCAACTACACAGTTACAACCAATCAGCCACAAAATACAACATTACAAAATATACAATCCCCCAAACATTATAAAATGAAATCGTCCTATCTATAAAATTTGTACTCGCCAACATAAAGTGAAGTACTCACCTAAAACTAGAATACGGTAAAAACTCCAGGGAACTCCAGGAATACCGACTACATCACATGCACGTGCGTGAAATGGGAGAATGAGGGCAGAGAGAAAAAAAAGAGAGAGAAAGAGACTTGGTGTGAGAGAGAGCGAGAGAGAGGATGACAGAGAGAGCCAGGTTAGATAGGAGTGCTAGAGAGATAGAGAGGAATGGGAGAGAAATAGAGTAAGAGAGAGCTCTGTAAAAAAACAGAGAAAGAAAAGAGGAGAAGAAAGTAAAAAAGGAGGAGGAGGAGGAGAGAGGGAAGGACTTGGTCGAAGTTGGCCTGCCAGAGGGGCGGCAGCCTGGCAGGCCGCCAGGGTGGCACGGCGCCAATCTGGGCCCCATAGGAGGAGGTCGAGAGGTGGTGTAGTGGTGGGCGATGGTGGTGTTGTTGTTGTGGTAGTTGTTGTTGTTATGGTTGGTGGTGATTGAAGATGGTGGAGGAGAAATTAGGCATGGGGGGTGGATTGTGGTGTAGAGGTTGTAGAGGAGGTAGAATGGGTGGTGATAGTGGAGGAGGTAGGGGTGTATTTTGTGGATGAAGGTGGTGGAGGAAATAGTGGGGGTGATGGGTTTTGGGTGAAATTAAAGAAGGTGTTGGAGGTGTTTGAAGATGAGGAAGATGGAGAAGAGGAGAGTGGGAAATGAGGGGTGCCTGGGGTACGACGGCTCTGGCCAGGCGGAGGGTGGGACTGGAGGTGGGGGAGAGGAGTTGATAAGAGAAATGAAAAGGAAAAGATTAAGAGATTGGGAGAGATAAAGAGAATGAGAGGAAGAAGGAGAGAAGAAAGAAAAAGAGAAGGGGGAGAGGGAGAGTACAAAGGAGATGGGGGGTTGTCGCCAGAGGTAAGGGGAGAGTGGGAAGCAGGTAGGGGGAGAAAGAAAAAGAAGAAAGAGAAAAGAAAAGGAAAAGAAAAAGAAAGAAAAGAAAATGAGAAAATAAGTAAATAAATAAATTATTAAATAATAAATTTAATTGAGTAAAATAGGAAAATTAAGTAGAGGAGAGGATAAGGAAAAAGTAAGAAAAAAACAGAAAGGAAAAATAACAATATTATTTAAGTCGGGTAAAGTCGACTGTTTCAGAAATGTTCCCAAAAAGTCTTAAAAATAGAAAATATTATTTTAAGGTACATGAAAAAATAATATTCAAGAAATTCAATCTGGTTTCTAAATTAAAAATCCTAGAATCAACCTGTGATATTAGCCGACTCAAATCCAGTCGAGTCTTGACAAATTCAGAAAAATCCTGTAATATCCCCTAGCTAATATACTATGATAATATTTTAAATGTTTATTTGAATTTATTAGTATTCCATGTTGTTGGTTAATTTACATGATGTGTGTATTAGTACATGTGTATACATATATGGTATATGTGTTCATGATTTGTGCCTATGCAAATATGTGTGCTTATAAGTTTATGTATGTATTATCCTTGACATATTATTTATATCCTCATTATAATTATTAATATTATTATAGTTGTATTTATTTATTATTATTTGTAATATTCTTCCTTCCCTTGGTTCCTATACCCATTATCTATCCATATCCGAACCCTCAACCCGTTAACTCCAACCCATTCAAATCCTCTCCAAGCCAAATCATAACTAAATCAAATCTCAAATCCTAATCTAATCTTAACTAACAGATCCTAATCCCATGATTTTCTCTCTCCTATCTCACTTTCTACAACCGCATCCTCAAGCTCCCCTTCATCCACGCAAACCCAACACACACCTTCGTGCACGGCCCCTCTCCCCTCCGGCGAGCCTCCACGGCAACCAACCACCGAACACCCCCTCTCTTCTCCATCTACTGCCACCACGAGTTTTCACCGCGTACTGTCTCCGTCACGACTTTTGCCTTGCAACTCCGAGCAACCCCACTTGCTGCCTTCTTTCCCTGCCAGAGAAGCAACCCACGGCCACCACCACCGCCTCATGCACCATTGTCGTAGCCGTGGGTACTCCTCCATGGCGAGACCACGTCGCCTCCCTCCTCTCCGGCGATCCACCGATGGTCTCCGCGTCCTCCTCAACCACCAGGCCATGACAGCCCATGCACCAGGCCTGGTGCATCCCTGCCGAGCTTCTTCCCCATGGCAGGATGGCACATAACTCCCCTCCTCTCCTCCAGAACCTGCCGTGATCCCTCTCTCCTCCCCCTTGCGGATCCAGCAGCAGCAGCCAGGCCTTCCCCAGCCAGGCCGGAGCCCCTCTCCCCTTCCTTTACTGCGCCTCCAGATCTGCAGTGGCAGCCGAGCAGCAAACCATCAGCAGCAGGCCGCAGTCCCTGATCTGCGCGCCCAGATCCAGCCGAGAGCCCAGGTCGGATTTCCCCCTCCCCTTGCGCGAGCCCAGCAGATCCCCCTCTGATCTGCGCCAGCAGGCCGAGCCCCAGCAGCAGCTCCAGCAGTGGACAGCAGCCCCTGCGCACTGTTCAGACCAGCAGGCCAGTGCCCCTTGTTGGCAGCCATGGCGCATTCCATCGACTCCTCCGTTGAGCCACCGGCATTGTTCGTAAGATCCACCGTCGTCACAGAAAGCCCGGGACATACCCATGTTGTCAGTGTCTTTCTCTCTCTCTATTTAATTAAGTATTCATCGATACGTTTATGTGTGTGATGTAAGTTAATGTGTAATGCGCAAGTGTTACATGATTATACGTGTGTACGTTAATGTGTGTGCATAGATGTAGTGTAGAAACCCATATGCTTGGGTGATGTGTGCATGAGTGAAGCATAAGTGCATTTAATAGAATGTGAGAATGTGTGTTAGTGTAATTCAGTATCAGGTTTGCAGAACATTAGTTGACTTGCCCCTTGTATTAGTCGACTAATACCCTTGTTAGTCGACTAGGTTTTCATTTAGAATAGCTGTGCACTCTCTGTTTGTCGACTGTAACCTTTATTAGTCGACTGGCCCTTTCTTGTTAGTCGACTTACACCTACCATAGTCGACTTGTCATTTCTTGTAGTCAACTAATATCCTATATTAGTCGACTTATCCTAGCTGTAGTCGACTATGCGTTTGTCCTATAGGTCATGTACTCTCTGTTTCTGGCTTTTACTCCTGTTAGTCGACTTGCATTCCCTGTTAGTCGACTAGTACCCTTTTATAGTCGACTTATTATACTTGTTAGTCGACTAACCCCTACCTAGTCGACTTGCTCCTCCCCTCTAGTCGACTAACTTTAGTCTGCCTGCTGTTCTTAGATCTTTTATGGATTGAGGACTAGACCCTTGAGTTATGATATTAGCTATAGATGGATGAATATGATCTCGAGGAGTAGATATCGGTTGGATTGACTTGACCTGATAGATCTTAGATATATATCTGATATGTTACCCGAGTTTTGGGATCTTATGATTGACTTCGATAGAGTGAGAGTGTGTGATAATCTTGATCGAATTGAAATATGAGGATTTGATTATACGTATCAGAAAATGTAGTGTTTTAGTTATTGGATTTGGATATATCGATGACTCAGAGAAGATATATATCGATGACTTGAGGATCAGAGAAGATTGATAGGGAAAGAACTGGTTATTGATTCATTAAACTTGTGGGTTACTGTACCGGATTACTTTGACGTGGATTGATACTTAACCGTCAGGATGACTATTGAGGATAGGTTCATGATGACTATTGAGATCGGCTATCGTTATATGCAGTACAGGCATATGAGATATTGACCGTTCCAGATGAGACTGACTATTGAGTATTATCTAGTTATGTTGATGTATTGAATTCATGTTATTGAAAGTTACTGGGAAAATATTGTTGGACCGTAACACTTTCATTGTTCTATTGTTCTACCATTTACACGGTAATATTGTTCACATTGTTATTGTTACAATAATATTGCTACTGTCACCGTATCGTCCCAGAAATCGAAATAACATGGATATTGATTGTTATAAAAATAATGTAAATTGACAACTTATGCTGGGATTGGGAAAATTGATGGAGGAGACAGCGTCTGTATTTTGGGTGGACCTAGGATACAGGTTGCGTAGCCGAGATACGGTTCCACTGCAGGGTTCCGGGGGATGACTGACATCCCGTATTATCCATATTGTCATTGTTATTGACACATTGTTATTGTTATTGATATTGACTACCTAGCGGTAGGACCTGGTTCAGCGCCAGGTGATTGGGCCGTGGTTCCGGGTATGTACGGAACCCACCTAAAGTATGGACAATGTCTCTTCTATTAATTTCAATAAATTTAGGATATCGATTGACACGTGTAGTAGGCGTAGTATGGGATGCGTCTATTACAGGTGGCAATTGGAGTTCGCTGACATAATAAATGACAATGAACTGTTATAATGTATTGTGGCTGACTATATCACTTGACTGTGCATAGGTATACTATGTTAGACATATGATTGTACGTAAGACCAGATTATATACCAGACTAGTGACATATGTTAGGTCACACATTTAGACATCAGTTGGTTGTTACAGTTGTTTTACTTGCCTTTTCTACATACTTATTCATATCATTGTTATTCAGTTGTTTATTTATCATGTTATTTAGTTATCGTATGACTGCAGTTTATCTTGTTATTATTTTATACACACTGTTTATATGCACGAGTTCTCCTTTTACACACACACTCGCCAGGTCACTTTCTGACGACCCTGGATTTGCACGTCCAGATATTGGACGCTTGTTTCTATTGTGCAGGTGTTCGATGAGATTGTACGCTTTGCGAGGAGCTAGACTCTCTCTTCCTTTTGATTCTGGTATTCTGGCATTTCTTTATTCCTGCTATTATTTTTGAATCATGTATATCACACTTGGCTTCTATTCTATTCCTTATTTCATTTCAGATCAGGTGTAGCCTTTATATGTATTATTGCAGTGATCAATTAATTATTATGGTTGGATTTATAGCTTGTTCAGGTTACTTTAGGCTTAGCATATATATGTGGGGTATTTTCCTCATGTATAAACGTCGCCAACCTTCGTCGCGACTCCGTTTTCCACGTATTTTGGGAAGCGGGGCGTGACAAATCCCTAAAAATGTATTAAAGTAGAAAATGTGATTCTAAGAAATAATGTGAAAGCTGATTTTAAAATTCAACTCTATTTGTAAATTAAAAATCTGAGAATTGACCAGTGATACTGGTCAACACTGATTTTGAAGATCTTACAACAAATCCAGAAAAATTCTAGAAAATCATGAAATCTAAAATATTAAAAATTGATATCTGTAACTGAAATCGATCAAATTGGATTACCTGAAAGGTTAAACTAGATAGTACAAAGGGATCGGGTCCCTGATTCAGACTCGGCTAGTGCTGATCCAAAATCTGTATTCGATACTAAATAATAATATAAATAATTACAAATAAAAATAAATGCAGAGAAAAATTAGAAAAATATAATTGAAAATAGGGACACATACTCGGGTACGTATTCTAGGAACGGGGTATTACAGTTGATGTTGAGTACTAGAGATTGTCTACATTTCATGTTGTTTGAGGATGATCCACTCTTTATTTGTGATTTCAATATCTGTTAACTTAGTTGATCTAGAGTATAGCCAGTAGACTGCTCTTCATGATTGGTTCTGAGTCATTGCAGTTATTCAGTTATGGATAGAAAGGTATTGTGATAGTGATCTAGTTGATATTAATGATTATACATTTTCAGAATTTTATATCTGTTATCAGATATTTATCATCAGTTATCAGTTATTAGAGATTAGTGATACAGTTGTGATTAGTGACACTATATCTCTAGTATTCTCCATCAGATATTAGTTAATAATTATTCAGTTTTTAGTTATCAGATACTAGTTTTCAGTTATCAGTTATTCGCTGTTATTGACATCATCAGTTATTAGAGATATTCGGTTACTATTATATTTGATAGTTCATATCATTTATTTTTTAATAAAGGCACCATAACCTGGGGAAAAAGAAGTAATTACCTGATAATACATGTCGTCTATTTTGGAAGGATTTGTAATGGTATACCGAGTTGTGGGTTCCACCATGGGGAACCAAGGTAGTACTGGCTACCTACTTATTCAGTTATCAGTTATTAGAGCTTTGCATGGACTACAGTGCCACACTAGTTATTTTTTGTGTGGGACTGTGATTTTTAGTTATTAGAGCCTTACAGTCCATCCTGATTCAGTGCAAGGAATGTTAGATCATTATACTGGGCATGCACGATACCCTTTCAAAATACCTGCACTATATTAGCAGGCAGTTACAATAATGATAATATTATTTGATATGTGAGAAAATGGCTGTGATATGGGACGATATAGGATACAGGTAAGTACCATATTAGTTAGGTTAATAATAATTAACTGATTAGAGACTTATGCTAGGTAACACATCTTTTTGACAATGAGATGTTCATTTTACAGTTATGTGTTACGTCTTATTTATAGTTTTGTTCATGATATTTACTCTGTGTTTTCATATTAGTATAGTAATTTGTACATACTATTTATTGCACGTGAACACTTTATTCATCTTACACACTCATTGGGAGTTTTTTGACTCCCCTGGATTTACGCATCCACATATACGATGCTTTGTTATATTGTTCAGGTGTTCGATAAGATCGTATGCATTATGAGGAGCCTGGAGATTTCCTCTGTTGATTATCAGGATTCATGCTTTCCTTTATTCATATTATTTTTGATTCTCTATGCATCAGATTTAGTCATCATTCCTTTCATGTATCATTTTTGTTATCATCTATTTATATGTACTGTTGCAGTGATCGTGATTTATTATAGTGAATTTTCATAGCTTGTTCTGGTTACTTAAGGCTTAGCATATATACGTGAGGTATTTGTTTTCCATTGATTTGTAAAGGGAAAAACTTACAAAATTATTGTAGAAAATAATAAGTAATTAAAAAGAAAATTACAAGAATCTTCTGCTGAGATTTCTGGGAAAGTGTGCTAGTGAAAGTCTGATCAGCACGCGATCACTTTGTTCCGTTGACGATGCGATCGATCGGGTCTTAAGAAATTCCTTCTCGCCTGGTTTCGAAGATTACTTGAGAGAGAAAGATCTTAGGGTAATAACACCCTGAATTTATCCTTGTAGGATTAGAGAAGTGATTCTTTGAATTCTTGAAAGTGAGAGAGTAGATCTCTTGATTTGTCAATGTGGTCTCCAAGATGCTCTTGCTTTTCTTGCAAATCTGCTTAGCTCTGCTTTTTTTAGCCCCGAGCTCATCCCAAAAAATGAGCTATTTATAAGCTCTTAGGGTGTAACTGCCCTAAAATTCAGCAAGACTAGAACAGTCTGCTAGCCTCGCGCCTGAGGCTATTTTGAGCTTTGCGCGAGGCTATAAAGTTTCATGCGAAGCTAAATAGAGGCCTCACGTGAAGCTAGACAGGCTTGCGCGAGCCTATATAACAGTGCTTGACCTGACTGTCTCCACTTAATGTGGGACAAAGTGGGCGAGTGTAATTGCCCATTTAAAGTGGTATTAACCCATTTAAGTAGTGGGGTTAACCCACTAATACTTGGTTAACTATTGAATAGACAAAACCTCCAACAAAAGTGTGTAAAGCTTTAAGCGAAGCTATCAGGAAGCTTCAGGCGAAGCTAGAATCAGCTTTAAACGAAGCTACAAGTTAGACCTAAATGGGGCTCTGAATTAGGTTCAGGTGAAACTACAAGTTAGCTCTACGTAGAGCTCTGAATTAGCTTCAGGCGAAGCTAGAATTAGCTTCAGTCAAAGCTACAAGTTAGCCCTATGTAGTGCTCTAAATTAGCTTCAGTCGAAGCTACAAGTTAGTGCTATTTGGAGCTCTGAATTAGCTTTAGGCGAAGCTACAAGTTAGCCCTATGTGGGGCTCTGAATTAGTTTCAAGCGAAGCCATGAGATTAGCTTCAGGCAAAATTGGAATTAGCTTCAAGCGAAGCAACAAATTAGCCCTATGTAGGGCTCTGAATTAGCTTCAGGCGAAGCTACAAGTTAGCCCTATGTGGGGCTCTATATTAGTTTCATGCGAAACTACAAGTTATCCCTATGTGGGGCTCTGAATTAGCTTCAGCCGAAGCTACAAGTTAGCACTATGTGGGGCCATGAGATTAGCTTCAGGTGAAGCTACAAGTAGCTTTCTGTGGAGCTTTGAAGAGCTTCATGCGAAGTTAGAGACTTAACCCTTTTAGCAAGGCTGTAAAGCTTCAGGCAAAGCTATCCCCTCAGGTTCATGCGAGGCTAAGTGTTGAACAGACTTAGCCTCATAGACCTGCTTAGGCATCTTCATATGCAATACCTGGCTTACTGTTTGCTTCACTGATCAGTAAGCTTTGAGTCATTGCCTTGTCCCTTGAGGATGGGTAGAACTTGGTTGTCAGCTCGTCTTCGACTCATCTTTTGTAAATGTTGACAAATTTAGATATCGTTCGAACTGGTTAAAAAAATGCTATCTGGAAATTTGTCTTTTCGAAGTGTCAACAAAATCCCCTTCAAAGTTTTCGTAAATCTGCAATTGGATGGTTCAGATTTCAAAATACTTTGAATTGCTTCGATTTGTTTGAAGAAAAGGCCAAGAAATTAGCTTCACCTTTGTGATAAGACTATGGTAGGTGAAGCTGGTTGAACTTTAGCTTCATCTCATGGCTAAATAGGCTCGTCGTTGGAATTTTTTCTGGGCTAACTTTGCTTGCAAAGCGACGTTAAATTGTTAGTTTCGCCTAGCATTTAGCTTTGCCTGCGCTTAACTTCGCCTAGAGGGTTGCTCCCTTTTCTGAGGCAAAGCACTCGAGTGTTTTATCCTCGCTTGCGCTTGAAGAGGTTGCTTCCTTTTTTGAGGCGAAGCATTCGAGTACTTTAGCCTCGCCTGTACTATAGGATCTGAAGCGACAACAGCGATCTTACGTCGTGGGGCCTATAAATAGGACTTTTGCAGTCTTTTTTAGAGAAATTACTCTCTTTTCAGGTGAAGTTGAAAAGAACTTTCTTTCCTCCTCTTCATTTTTTGAATAGACACAAGGGTTTTTCACGCTCCACATCTCTTCAGTCCGAGATTTTATGGCATCTCATATCATCCAGGCAAGGAGGTCGAAACCTCTGAGGCAGTGGAGACCGTTCCTCCGGTCGTCACACGGCCTATAGCTGGTGAGTCTCAGCCTCTTAGAGACTCACCCAAAATTGGTGATCTTAGGGAGTCTACCTTTCTTGATTTTAGCTTTACATGCTATTTTAGGGATTGAATTTCTCTTGATTTTTGCATAGGCGGAATTGGAAACTAAAGGTTTTCCTTTTAAGCTTCTTGGCGAAGCTGTTTTTTAAGCTTCTTGGCGAAGCTAAGACTCACTATTTAAGCGAAGTCAGCTCTCAGGAGAGGCTGTGCCTTAGTGTTTTAGTGTGAGGCCAGCTCGCCTTTCAGGGGGAGCTAAGCCTTAGCCTTTTGAGGCGAGGTTAGCTCCGCCTTATTGGCGAGGCTATGCCTTAGTCTTTTAAGGTAAGGCTAGCTCTGACTTATAGGCGAGGCTATGCCTTAGCCTTTTTAAGGCTAGGCTAGTTTTGTTAAGTAAAGCTAAAAACTCATGCACGTTTAGTTTTATCAACTACTGACATAATTGCCTTTGCTTCTTTGCAGTCCACTACACACCGGGGCCATTAAACAACTTGTTTGGGTCTGTCAGAGGAATGGATGGGAGTATGCACTTCCAGATCCAAGGCTAGGCTTCACTCTTCAGCGATAGGAGTTCACCGAAAAGAGATGCTCTGCTTCTTGCGGCTAATGAGCGTGTTACCAGAAGCATCTTGACCACTGTCCCGATTGAAGATCATAATCAGATAGTGTACAGGAAGCCAGATTTCATGTTTGGAGATGCAGCGCCTGATACTGACTAACAACTTCTCGTCGGGGAGGGTTAGTGGATTTTCACCATCAAGGGTGAGAAATATTATCTTCCATCAAGTAAGCGGCACTTCCCTATCTCATTCTTCCAATCAGCAATGGCGTCACGAAAGATAAAATGGTCGGTGACCCAGACCACCGATTCAGTACATGTAGGGATCCCATCGCTCAATGGTTATAATCTTTGTGGATCACCTAGAGCCGTACTTGGTCTGCACCCCGGGAGAATAGGACAAGATATCCCTATTGGAGAAAGCCCAGTGATGGCTGAGACGTTCCTGAACTAGTTTGTCAAGGTTCAAGGCAACTATCCGACCAAAGATTTTAGGGCTCCAGGCTGGGTACATCCTGCTCAGAAGCCATGGTGGAGGGATTTGACACTTTATGTTTTGAAGTACTTCGAAGCGGATCTGATGAGGCTTGGACTCCACGAGGCGGCCAGGGCAACTTGTCATGGGATAGAGATTAGTGTGCCTAATTTCCTCATCATCTTCGAGCTATATTGTCAAGCTCGGGGACCTTCTTCACTCCCCTTGGTGAAATTGGATTGGTGTTGCATGAGATGTGGGAAATATCCAATCTTCCGATGGGTTCGATGCTATATGAGGAGTATTTTCCTTGTACAATGGAGTTTGAGAAAATGGAGAAAGACAACCCGGAGATGTTTGAGACACATCTGGAGCTGATGTGTTACTTCTATATTTGCATGGATGTCCATAATGTTCGAGGGAATGCGAACAGGGTGAAGGTTTAGGCAGATTACCTAATCCTCATTCTGGATGATGCCCCAGAAGACGTTCAATTCCCAATATTGGACGACGATATCATCCAGATGATGGTATCCAATAGACATGAGGATTCATCCTGGATGAAGATGATGGAATCTACGGAAAAAGCGACAGGTTCAAGAGTTTCCACTGCCAGGCGAACCACCCTATATCCAGAAAAGCTCTTCTTGCCGGCTTCCTATCGGTCTGGCTGAAGAAGTGTGTAGTTCCGTCTCCTCATGACGGAATCTTATCATTGGTTCTCTTCCCTATCGTCCAACTTACTCATGGCAAACCCCTTGTATTGCTCCTCGCCATGGTCTGTTGCATCTAGCGCGGTCTTCGGGCATTGACGGAAGCTTTCTGTAGGCTATCAAAAAAGAAAAGGGGCAGGTTTACCCCGTGACGGGCCTTGTCCTAGGGGGGATATGCCCTACACATATTTGATAGCATGTTTGCATTGCACTATCACTCCACCATTCAGCCAGGAGAAGAGCTATCAAAAGGTGTTCGTTTTGCGCATCTCCGTCACTTTCAGAAGTCACAATGGCTCTGGACTTACATAGCCGTGGCATGAAAGTTGATACGTCGCTACGATGCGTATAGTCTCTTTTGATGATTCCCCTCCATTCCCGGTATTGGGTACGGTAAAGAGTTCCACGATGTCGGGGATGGAAGATCTTCATTTGGGCAAGGTGTATTTAAGTGGCTGGTCAGTATCAGACCATCCTACTTAGTATATCGATGCGGGGATATATGCTATCTGGAGCCGTATGTACCCATCTGTTTTGCTAGCCAGTTCGGATATGTCCAGCTCTACGTTGGCAATCCCAATCCCCGCCTGGCGTTCATGGAAAGCTTGATAGACGGTGCAAGATCCTGGAGACACTTCATTGTTAGCTGCACCGAGGCCTAATTCTAAATGCCATATAGAACTCCTAATCTTCTGACGTCACTAGGGTTCTGGTAGTGGTATAAAGCTTCCAGCTGCAACCCATCAAGCTTCAATATCAACTCATCCAGGACAAGCTCATTTTCAAGCGATTGAAGCATAAAGCGACAGAGCCTGACCAAGGGAGGTGACTTCAGGTCTCGGGCCTCCTGTTCTTGGCTGAAGTTGGTAATGAAGTTTCAGATGCCGAGAGTTCTTGCTTTGAGGATGTTGGTGGTGATGAAGCTACTCAGGAAGCTACTAGAGGAGCAGGCAAAGCTCCACGTGAAGAAGAGGAAGAGGAAAGAGACCCTGACACTCACTTCAAGCAGAAACGGATGAAACCGGAGCCCAAGAAGCCCGGACGTAAAGAGCCTACCCAGAAAGAGTCTCGCAAGAAGCAAGTGGTGAAGAAGGCTCACCGAGACGCTCAAAAAGCTTCCATTGCTACAGCGAGTGAGTCGGTAGCAGAAGTCTCGCCTCCTCAGTTTGCCTAGTCGGAAAAGGACTCCGAGAGAGCCCGCTCAGGTTCCCAATAAATTTGATTTTCTTTATCTCAGTTTTCTTTATCCTTTTTTACTTCCGTGATTAATTGTTTTGTTTCTTAATTTCGGATGAAGGCAAAGAAGCTTTGGGTGGAGGAGAGGAAAAACATGATAATCTTTTCACCTATAAGGAGGAAGATGAAGTAACATACTTTATCTCCGAACGCCTTAGGGATCAAGTGCTTGATGTTGGGGCTTCTGGTGGGGTTGCTACCGAGGGAGATGAATCCAAAGACGTGGAAATTCTGGAGATCCCTGAAGAAGGAAAACTGATCATTGAGCCACCTATCGAGGAACCAGCTACCGGGGAGGTTCTTGTTGAAACCACTGCTGCCGAGGTTGTTATACCTCTTGAAATTGCACCAGAATATGTGCCAGGTAGCAAAGTGACTTCTCCTGTAGCCCCCACCATCGAGATATTTTTAGCTGACACTGCTGCTACGGAGGATATTTTTTTAGAGGTTATTCACACAAAGGCTATGATAATCAGCACTGAGATTGTTACTGCTGACACCTCAGCTCTCTCAGGTAATGCTCATAAGAGTTCAGCAATCACTTTCTCATATTTGTTTTTAACTCTGAGCTTTTGCAGAAACCTTATCATTGACTGCTCCAGTCATGGGGCCACTTCAACAGAAGGCAACTACTCATGTCACATTGGACAGTGCGGGGGTCAATGTCCTTTATCATAGCATCATTCACCGTCGACCCTTTTCCACTGGCGACTTGATGGTGACCGACGAGGTAGCATCCGCGCCTTTCACCACACCAACTATGGAGCAGACTGGACTTCAGCTTGAGTCCACCAACAGGCTGGTTTCTATTCCCACCACATCTTCAGTTCCCAGCTACTTCCGACTTGCAACTGGTTATCAACTCAAAATCTCCAACGTTGGTTGTTGATCTGGACCCAATGATTACCAGCTTACTTCTCTTGTAGTCAGCATGCTTGTCTCTATGAAAACCCTGTGGCTACCATTTTTTCCCTCTGTTCCGTTGACGGTTGCCCCCATGACACCTTCAACGATTGTGACCACCAATCTCTCAGAGACTTCTCCTTCAAGCTTACTCGCTCGCCTGGAGTGATAGAAGTAGAGAAGGAGTTTGTGGCAGAGATGTTCAACACCTTCTACTAGAGTCTGAAGCAATGCATCTCTTTGGTGTTGAAGGATTCGACCAGTCTGTTTGAATTTCTAAAGGTGGTCCTTACTTGGAATATAGAGACCATCAGAGATTTTGGGGGAACCGATCAAGCTGCCTCCCTGGAGCTAATAGTGGAGGATTCGAGAAAGATGTTGGCGAGTGGCATCGCCCGTAATAGCTGGGATCCAACTCTCTTTGTTGAACAGGAGGTCAAGCGTCTCTCTGAACACATGCAAAAGACTTATGCAGAGGCGTAAAAGAAATTGGAGGCAGAGTCCCAGGAGTTAAAATCTCTGGAGGGTGAAAAGGTCAAGATCATCGATGTAATAGATGCTTCCAACAACGCACTTGCCGATGCCAATGAACAGCTTAAAAGATAGAGGTGATGATAAAAAGGCCAACTTTCTCATATTTAAAGCTGGGCCAGTGCGTGCAGAGGAGATTGCTCGGTTAGAACAGCTGAACGCTAGAGCGATCAAATCCTTAAGCTGGAGGCGAAGAAGAAAGTAGCAATAGTGGAGAGTCAGGCTCGCTTGGCTCAACTGGCGACTTTTAATCAAGAAGATCTAAAGTCGCAAGCTCTTGCTAAGGCTAAAGAGAATAAGAAACAAAAACTGTTTTCTCTTGAGAGTAAGCTCATATCATATGAGAGACAAGTTTAGTGTATCTTCAATGTATCTCTTTTTTTAAATCAATAAAATATTTATTTTTGACTCATGTGCTCTTCTCAATGTCTTCTTCCTTGTTTACTTGTGTAATTACACATAGGTAATATAAGTCTCCCGTAGAAGAAAACTTGGCATATAAGTTCTTTTAAAAGAACTCACAAAAGGTAAAAAAAATTAACTAAGTAGAATTTTCGAAGGAATTACAATTGTGACTGAAATTATTCAGAGGTTAAGAATATGATAAAATTAGTCAAATATAAGAATCCACTAGGGATTAAAAGGTGGTAGATTTAGGAATCCATTAGGAATCACTAAAATAAAAGGTTCGTTGTTTAATGGTAACTGTCCTAAGGACTTGGGCTTGTGCATGTTTTATGCACATCGGTGACGCTGACCGAGCCAGGTGTCGGTCGATCGATCGGTCAATCGACAAGCAGTCCAAAATTGGGTATTATAGGTTGAATATTTGATCTTTTAAATACCTATAAATTCTCATAAAATCTACAGAAATAGGCTCATGTAAGCTGTAGCACCCCGTTCCCAGGATACGTCGTACCCGGATGCGTGTCCCAATTTTTTGACTATATTGTTTCAATTTTCTTCCAGTATTTATTTTTAAGTTGTAATTTCTCATGTTTTTGGTATCGGATCTGGATTCTCAATCTTAGAGTCAACCCTGACTCGGACAGGGAACCCGATACCGGCATACCACCCGATTTGATCTTTTTGGTAGTCCGATTTGACCGATTTTAGGTTCAAATACTGTTTTCTAATATTTTAGATTTTTCATGTTTTTCTGAAATTTTTCAGAATTTTTCTACAAAATCTCTAAAACCGGTATCGGTCGGCATCGCTGACTGATTCCCGAATTTTTAGTTTTCAAACAAAATTGAATTTTTAAAATGGCTTTCATGTTATATCTTAGAATTTCATTTTCTACCTAAATACATTTTTTGAGATTTTTTTAAATTTATAAAAATTTCACCGATTCTGGTGTCGGCCGGTATCGCCGAAATATTTCAAGTTTTTTAATTTAAAAACTACATTGAATTTCTCGAATCTGATTTCATAGGGTATCTTAAATAATATTTTCTATTTTTGAGAATTTTTCAGAACGTTTTTGAAACAGTCAAACTTTCGCCCTATTAAAATAATAATATTAATTACCGATCTTATCTTTCTTACTTTTTCCTTCTCTACGCTCCTACTTTATACTCTCAGATATTATAATAAATTAATTATTTAATAATAAAAATTTTAATCTAATTTTCTTTTCTTTTTCCTTATTTTTTTCTTTTTCATTAATTTTCTTTCTTTTTCTTCTTTTTCTTCTCTTCTCCTTCACTCCACCTCCCATCCCCTGCCGTCTGCAAACTGCAGCAACAACAGTTGCAACTCCAACAGCAGCAGCATCAAGTGGGGGGCCATACCCCCCATCCCTCACCCATTCTCTCCCTCCCCTTCTTCCCTTTAAATATCTTTCCTTCTTTCCTATTTCCTTCTTCAACTTCTCCATTTTCATCTCCCACCAAACACCATCACCTACCCCTTATCACCGTCGCCTCCACCACCGGAGCCGCCGCTGCCACCGTCCCTAGCCGCCGGCTGCACCCCCTACCACCGCACTTCCCTTCCCCACTTCCATCACCCCCAAATCCCACCTCCTTTCCTCTAATTTCAACATAACCTATCACCACAATTTCATCTTCTTCCTCAAAATTCTCCACCAAACCACCTCCTCCACTTCTAAACCCCCAATCATCACTTCCTCCTCCTCCAACTCCCCCCAACTCCAACAACCACCACCACCTCCAACAACCACCAAACAATAACATCAACAACATCACCACCACCTCCAACCATCACCCTTCTCCACCACCTAGGCCGCCCCTCCTCATCGACCGCCCTCTGCGGTGACAGCGCAACCCAGGCCGCCGGCGGCGGCCGGCCACCCCTCCCCTCCATTTCCATTTCCTTCTTCCTTCCTTTCTTTCCTTCTTCTTTCCATCTTTAATCCTTTCTTTCTTTCTTTTCATTTCTTTTCTCTTTCCTTTCCCTAAATAAACCCACTTTTCCCACATTCCTAAAATACCCATCCCCTCATTTCCAATTTACTTTCCCATATTTACAACCATACCCCTCCCCTTTTAATTCCTATTCCTTTTCAAAAAAATACCATATTCTCTCTCTCCCCCTTCCTACAACTTCTCCTCCTTTCTCTCTCCTCTCTCATTCCCTCTCTAATAATTATATAAATATTTATATTTATATATTTTAATATATATTTATAGGTTAGTGGCTTGCTCGCACGAGTTTGCGGATTTCTCGGACTTTTCTCGGTATTTTCATTCCGGTATTAGCGAGTACATTTCTTTGACATTTCTTGCTTTATTACCATCGTTTCATATTTAATAATTATTATCTTGCTTTTAATATATGATGTCTCTCTATGCAAGTTGGTATATGTTATATAAATGATTTCTAAATTATCATGTTTTATAAATAGCTGCCGGCCGTTATTATACCTTGTCGAACCGGTATTATATCGGGTATGCCTAAATCTGCTCCCGCTTCACTCGGCTTCGCATGGCTAATAAATAGATAAATTTATTATTGTTAGAAACAATATTGTGAAGAGTTTGATATGTTTATGTCGTTCTCCTGTACCATGTTACGTGACCGGTTGATACTTAGTATTTAATGTTGCGACTCTCATCGATATATTAGTTACCTGACCCTGATATGTATACACCGGTACTTGTCATGCTATACTTATTATTTGATATCTGATACCGGTACTTGCCATGCTATGCTTATTACTTGATATCTGATATTGGTACTTGCCATGCTATGTTTATTACTTGATATCTGATACCGGTACTTACCCTGCCATGCTTATTATTTGATATCTGATACCAGTACATGCCATGCTATACTTATCTGATACCGGTACTTGCCATGCTATGCTTATTACTTGATATCAGATACCGATACTTGCAATGTTATACTTATATTTGATATCTGATACCGATACTTGCCATGCTATACTTATTACTTGATATCTGACACCGGTACTTGCCATGCTATACTTATCGCCTGATACCTGATACCTGACATTGTGGCACCTGTATTATAATGCATATTCATGACTATTACTTTTACAGGGGACTTGGCATGATTATTATACTGTTACCAAATATTTGGTACTTCTGAACTCCTATACTCCTGAACTCCTGTACTCCTGTATTTCTGAACCCCTGAAAAAGGGTGACTCCTGATATTATACTCTTGTTAATTCCCGTAGTTGAATAATCATGGTTATACTGTATAAACTTGTGGATATTATCTTTGGGCAATTCATATATGTATAATAAAAATACTCAACTTACACTAGGGTGGGGAAACTGATGAAAACCGGTATGATATCATATTTATAATGGTGATATTTCCGAAGTGTCGTGCGGGGCGCGTAATGATAAGTCCCCGGAAGCAGTAGCCTGAATCTGAAGTGTCGTGTGGGGCGCGTAATGATAAGTCCTCAGAAGCAGTAGCCTGTACTCCTGAGCTAGTCCCAGACAGAGACGGGACCCGCTATAAATATGAGCCATCAGATTTATCAGTTTTTAAATAATAACTCGTCTTATTCATAAGTGGATGTATGTGTGTCGGTAGCACATACAAAAGTATATGAATCGGATGAATAACATAAAACAACCAAACAGTAATAAGGTTAGGAACGTGTGATATTTGGTCTCTCCTTTGTTCGGGTCCTGGTACTCATATATCAGACCCAGATAAGTTCTACAGGTGCGAACTCTAGTATGGACTATCGGTGATGTGAGATGCTAGTAGGGAGGCGATTGAAATATCAAACGGTACTGATTATTATTATTGGATAAATTAAAATGTAACACCTTTATATTTCAGCTATAATGTTATTATGACACATGATGATTACTCCAGAAACACTATAGTTCTGTTATTCTTAGGGTAACTTAAGTTGTATAAACTTAGACGATGGCGACATGAGATATGTGGTATATAAATAAGGGTTTCCTTGTTTGGATTATCCCCTTGACATATCAGTTCCGTGAATCCATAAATCTGAGCTTGTACAACTAGTTTTGTCCATACTTGTATTTATCGCATGTTTAACTTATTTACCGCATGTACCTATGCTCTTCATACTGCTTTCTATGGATGTTTTCAGTTTCAGATTCATCGATATATATGATTTACTGTTGTTCCTTTAATTTCCCTTATGTTATTTGTTATTACTTGTACCTGCATACTTGGACCACATCACTGATTATGTGCATGTGTACCTATTATGCACGCCATTTGGCTTCATTATATGTACTCGCAGGGTTGCGTCTGACAACCCTGAATTCTCATATCCAGATCCTAGAGACTGGACCTTGGTAGCCTTATTGTAGCTGATCAGAGTGCATAACGGATCCTTCCTTGATGATCGGAGCGCAGCAGAAGCTTGGATTATCACTGCAGCTCTTCCTCCCAGTTCCTCTCCTGTTTGATTCTCGAGACCCCTCTTGCTGCTCGTGAGCACCTCTCAGCTTTTATATCTCTTCATATGATATACTTTTATATTTCTGGTGATGTAATATTCCTGTAATATTGTATCACTCTCTGTGATAACCATGTACTTGTACTTTTCTGTTGGAATGTATATTACCACTGTGCTTATGCACTCTAATTCTTATATGTACTGATGCTTAGCGTATATACATGAGGGTATTTCTGCCTGCGTATATACGTCGTAGTGACATCTCCGTACCCGCTGGATCGGGGCGTCACATAAGCACTTAAAATACAAATATGTTTGATCAAAGGTCAAGTCATATTACAAACAATTTGAACTATTTTTGAGGCATAGAAATTTAAGCTTTAAACAAAAGCAGTATTTTTCAAAACCAATTTCTAAATAAAAAATGGTTTTTCCCAAAACTTGCACAAATACAAAAACAATATATTTTAACATTTTTGAAGCATAATGTGTATGGATAGAACCAATACATATATAAATGATATATCTATATTTTTGACTTTAAATCTGAAAATGAGTTTTGATAAACTTTTGAAAAATAAACGGTTAAACCGAAATCAAACTATAAAACTTTTGAACTTGTGTGTGTATGTATGCTTCAGCAACTCAAAGCTAAACTATCCTTATACAAGATCTAAACTAAACAAATCTAGATACAAGTCTTCTTCTCCAAGTGACTTGATCCAAACACGATCCATGAGATCGACTCTTCTTGAGGTCTAGATGCGATTTTGAAGCGCAGCCTTGAATCAACACGTGTTAGCTTCAAAACATGTCTATGAATCCTTTATTGAAGCTAAATGCCTACTAAGATTTTGATCAATATCTAAAACTTAATAAACACAAGATTATTAGTAATATAACTACATCATCATCAAAACTAGAGTGATGGGCCTTTGGGCCAACACGATTGTACCATTGCACCAACAACCTCATCCTTCCTTATTCGCCCTATATGGAGAAAGGGTGAGATTCTTTAGAATGATCCACCTCCTAAAAAACGGGGCAACTCGGAATTAGGTCATCAGCTCCAATTGAAGTGGACCACCAAGCTATCGCCCCGGCGGCGGAGCCCCATCACGATGACTGATGTATCATGACATGCTTATTACGATGGCTAATATATCACGACATACAGACTTCCGAGCAGCGGGGGCCTGACCACCATCCTCTCTACCTTTCCTTTCTTCATCTAATGAAGAGGAGAGAAGGATCCATGGTGGCTCATTAGAGACGAGAGAGGAGGAATCCAGAAACAAGATTTTTTAGAGGAGATAGCAGAGGTTACTTCTACATGAAGGATTTTGCCTATTTATAGATAGAGGGGAGCTAACCTGATTCCAATTCAAATTCTCGATCTCTGAAAAATCGGATCACATCTCAGAAATTTTGGTCAACCAAAGAGGCATGATATCAATCGCTGCTCCCCTATAATCTCTGTCACCATGGCACCAGCATCTGAAAGGACGTTAATTACCAATTTTGAGAAGCATGGTCAACAAGCACACCAATTGTCAGCCAGCAACGAAATTTTCACATCAATCCAGAAGATTTGTATTAATGAACCAGATCTTCATTTGCATAAACTTCCAGAAGAACTCAGAGGTACTTAAAGGCTCATACCAACATCACTCTTCCGATTTTCCTCCCACGACTTCAGCAATTAAAAGAGCGAGGAGCATCTGTAGTGGTCAGATTTTGACCCTCGTCAACATCTTGACACGTGTCTCACCGCATTAGGAGCATCTCAAGTGAACAACAAACTTGACATACCATTGGCCCATTGCAAGTCCAAGGAGAAAGCCTCGGGTCCTGTCCCAAGTCCACACTCGAGCCGAGGTCCCTTTCCGAGATCCGCAACTTCCAGGTTGCTCTCCGACATTCGAAAATTTCAAGTCCCTCTCCGAGTCCACTAAACCTGAGGTCCCTCTCTGAATCCGCACTCGACCCGAGGTTCCTCTTCGACCTCCAAGGCCTTTCGCAAATACTCTTGCCTCTGCAATGGATACAGCTCAACGGCATAGTTTCTTGGTTCACGGAGTCCGTTACACAGTCAGATTATCCCCACGTTCTAAATATGTCAACACCCATATTTCAGTAGAGGCAGCTATGAACGGTGGCGGATATCTAAGTATATCAATCTCAACAATTAGACGTAGTAATCCTGAGCAGCTATGAGGAAATCAGAACGTGCGAATCATGCAGTTATGAAGATTTGAAATATCTGCGCTATCAACCACAATGTCATAGGGTATTTATTTACCTGAAGGTCTATCGAGAAAGGAGATGGAACCCCAAAGGATGAAACTTGTAAAATAGTGTTAAGAATTCTTTGTAATCTTTTTGATTTAGTGGAATCTCTCTCTTTCTCTTTGCCTGTGGTCTTTTTCTCTTTGAGTTTTTCACGTAATTATCTGGTATTTACGTTTGATTTACATTTCAATTTACAATTTGAGTGTGGATAAATTCCCCCAAGGAATTTACCTCTGCAATTGTGAACTTGATTATGAATCTGAATTTTTTTTTTTTAAGATTATCTGACCTTTTAAAATGATCCTCTGCAATTGTTAACTTGATTATGAATCTGAATTTTTTTTTAAGATTATCTGACCTTTTAAAATGATATTTATCATGAACTTGGTTGTGATTTTAAGATGAGATTTATCATGAACTTGGTTGTGAATCTAAAATAGGCTCAACAAGTTCTCTGCAAACTTTGACAATGTAACAGGTCAAACAGAAAACTTTTCTTTGTGGTTTACAGTCTCATTTGAACCAATTCATGATGCTACTTGTTATTGATTTATTGTATTGTCTCATCGCATATATTTTGAGAGCATGTTTGGCATTTTCTTATGAAATTTTTTTATAATTTCTATTTGCATCTCATGGATGAAGAATTGCTTAAGTTATCATGCCTCTGAGATTAATTCAGTTATCAAATCAAGGTATGTGCATGATTTCATTAACTCAGTTATGAGATTATTTATTTAGTATAATTACCAAATGGTAAGATCTAAATTTTATATGATGTCTCAATTGGGAAGATTTATATCTTTATTTAGCTCTAAAGGTCAAATTGAAACATATAAATTTTATTTATTTAGTCAGTCGCTAGAATAAAATTATATATGCATTGAAATTGAGACATGAATTTTTCTTGAGGAAATTTATTAAAGCTACCCAATGGTAATTACTAAATAAATTGATATTTGTGGTGGATTCTATACAAGTTAATCTAATAAATATATTCTAGAAATATTAAGTCTAATGACTAAATTTATTTGAAGTCTATACATATATTCTAATGACTAAATTCAATGATTTTTTTTTATAATGATCAGTAATCCCTAAGAGTCGATTTGGATGGATGATTTTCAGACAATTCTGGTTTTGTGAGAATAATCCCAAACTGTTGAGTTTAGATGATTGATTTCAGACAAATTTGGTTTGATTACATAAAAATTATGTAAATGAATGGTACTAGGTACCAAGATGGATTAAGTACATAACTTGATAAGATACTTTCACTAAGAAACTGTTATATGAGTTGGTGAAAACGAAATCTTAAGGGATGAGACAATAAACATCCATTCGTAATTCTTATCAGTAATGGGAACCCAACCTATTCCTAAAAAATGACTGGCGATAGGTTTAATTTGATAAAAATAAGTTACTGATGCGTGACCGATGTGCACTGATAAATTTTACTGTAAGTCTCATTTGGAGATGATCAATGCGCCACAAAACGTGTTTATTTAAAAGTCTTGTAGTCTGATTAGCGTCAGACTCTCAAAGAATCTGACTTGCGCCTGACCCGGACCTGGTGGCCCTAGGATATAGAGGGGGGTTAGTCGCTCTGCAACGTGCTATTGGCTTTTTCTAAAGCCAATTAAAGCGACTGGAGCCAAAACAAAAAGGAACAAGTAAAGGGCCCTAAAGATCGTCAAACAAATCGATATACAAGTAAACACGATATAGAAATGAAGAAGTATACTCATCACAAAAATTAAAACTATATAGTAGGCGGATAAGACATCCAACTAACGAGCAAATAAGGGTTTCTCACTCAATTTCGTTGTTTCAAATACTTAAATCTAACATAACAAATGCAAAGTAGAAAAGATGAAACTATATTCATGAAATAGAGATTGATTACATTAATATACTCCCATCCGCTGAGTTTTCACTCTCAGAGCAAGGCTGAGTACCACTTAGACATGGCTAAAGGCTATAATAAAGATGAGAATGAAGGGAAAAAAGGCTCCTCAATGGAAACCAGAAATTTCATTTGCTTTTATTTGCTTTGCTTGCATTCTATATTCGAGTTGTTGTTATCTTCATCAGTGGAGATTCTAGGAATAGTGTGATCTATAAGTTTACTGCTTTCCTTATTACTTTCTTTACTGCTTTCCAAATTAACCTCACTCCATGGCTGAAAACTTCTATTTGTCATGTTTTTTTTAGGGTCAGCCGCCAACCAGACCACAAGACTTTTAAATAAACACGTTTAACGAACAAAAAGTCGATAAGATGAAACTATGTTTATGAAATAGAGATTTATTACATTAAACTATTCTTATCCGCTGGGTTTTCACCCTTGAAGCAAGGCTAAGATGGAAATCAGTAAAAAAAAAAATAGCAATAAAAAAAGCAGTAAACTTAGATATCATACTACTTAAATGACCCAGTTGGTTCTATTGTCGTCCAGGAGAGCACATGACCCTGGTAGTGCTAAGTAAATATCTCATGTGGGAACTAGACAAAGGGGCCGTTTGTTTCGTGTAAAACTCCGTAATTCGTAAATGACTTACTACCCAGTTACAATTATAGCGTTTGTTTGGACCGTAATTCGTAAAAGACTTACGTAACTCAACTAACACTCACTTGCAACCCAGTTATCACTCACTTACAGCCCAGTTACAGTTAATTTTGTGGTCATACAAATTTGTAATATTTTTTATATTAATATTAAAAAATTTTAATATTTAACTTTTTTAATATTTATTTGCAGTATTAAAACTTTTAAAATCACCAAATAGTTAATTTTGTGGTCAACTTTTTCACTTACGACTTATACATTACGACAACCAAACACCGTAAAGTACAATACACTTTCCCACTTTACAATTTTATATTACCAACCAAACACCGTAAAATTTACATACATGTAACTCATTTGTTGGAGGAGAGAATACAGTAGAGGAAGTGAAGTCATGCCAGGTGCTGTTGAAGACTGCGAAGGAGTCTACGACGAAAGGCGACGGAACAGCAGGCAGGAAAAAGAAGCAGCAGCAGAAAAGACAGTGGTCGGTCGACCGGACCGGTCGACCGACGTGCACCAAATGCACAGGATTGCTTCGGTCGACCGGACCGGTCGACCGGTGCAGGTTACAGAGCTCTCGGTTGGATTTCGGTCGACCGGACCGGTCGACCGGAGAGGGTCTCTGTAAGCAACCCAACTCTCTGTTTGTTTCGGTCGAACGGCTCGGTCGACCGTAAGAGGGAGTCGGTCGACCGGCCGGTCGACCGACAGTCGGGTTTTGGGCGAAATCTGTTGCTTCGGGAAGTTATGTATTTAAGCCCTGGTTGTAATTTTCTAGGGTTTAGTGCTTAGAAAAAGTATAGCTGCGGACTCCCTTGTGTTGAAAGAGATCCAGAGCTATTGTAACCCATCTTCCATAAAGAAAACTCTCTCCGTGAATTGCCCCGAGGACGTAGGTAGGTTGGCCGAACCTCGTTAGATCTGGTTTTTTGCGATTGGCTGTTCTTCTAGTTTGTTTTTCATTGTTCTTGGTGATTGAGATCAGGTTGGATCTTCTAAGGGTTGTTGTCTCCGAGCACAACAAGTGGTATCAGAGCGTTCAGGTTACGCTTGGGATATTCTGAAGATTCGAAGGGCTCCAGAACTGATCAGGTGGAGATCGTATGTCGATCTCAGGTCAGAGGCATTGGTGTTCAAGGAGATCGTGTGTCGATCTCAGGTGGACGCAGGGAGGGCTCGTTGAATCAGGGGTGGAATAGATCTGGTGAGAAACTCAAGCTAGGGTTTCAAGGTAGAGGTAAAAATCACTTTTTTATCTCAGAAATAGATCTATTTTGCAAGTATTTGATCTTCCGCATAGTTAGAGGGTCAAGGAAAGGATCTCAATGGCAGAGGAATCTAAGTCTGTTAAAACAATGAACAACTCCAGGATTGAAGTTGTTAAGTTCAATGGAACTAACAATTTCGGGATGTGGAGGTGTGAGGTTATGGATGCATTGAATGCACAGAACCTCGAGGACACGCTCCTTTTGGAGAAGAAGAAGGATACTACCACTGATGATGAGTGGGCAAAAATGAACAAGTCGGCATGTGGCCTGATTCGCTCATGTTTGTCACAAGATATCAAATATTCTGTTCAACATGAGAAGTCAGCAAAGGATATGTGGAATACCCTCGAGAAGAAGTACCTGATAAAGAGCGTGGAGTCAAGGCTGCAGCTTAAGAGCAAGCTGTATTTGTTCAGGATGCAGAGGGAAGTACAGTAAATGAGCACCTCAACAGGTTTACAAAGCTTCTTACGGATTTGCTAAATGTGGATGCCATTATAAGTGAGGAAGACAAGTCAGTCGTTCTCCTGAACTCTCTTCCACCGGAGGAGTATGAGATATTTACAATGACATTCATAAATGGAAGGCAAACCTTAGACTATGATGAGATATCGTCAGCACTGATGAGTTATGAGAAAAGGAAGAATGAGAAACATTCTGGGAGATCTAGTTCATCAGCAGAGGCTTTGGAGGTAAGAGGCAGGAGCTCATCAAGGAAAGGCAAGGAGGTGAGAGGAAGATCGAAGTCAAGACCGGGCTTAAGGGATCTTAAGAAAGACCAGTGCATGTATTGCAAAGAGTTTGGGCACTGGAAAGTTGACTGTCCAAAGTACAAGGGGAAGAAGAAGGAATCAAAATCTGAGGCAAATCTGGCAAGAGTGACAAAGGCTGCTAGCAGTAAATCACAGGCAGAGGATTCAGATTCAGATTCTTCGGTATTCTCGTTTTCAGTTACTACTCCTGTTGTAGGTTACTCGGGGGAAAACGAGTGGATCCTGGACACAGGTGCTACATATCATGTATGCCCTAATCGAGATTGGTTTACTAGTCTTGAGAAGCTGGAGGGATGTTCGGTCGTCATGGGCGATGATCATCCATGCATCATGGAGGGTGTAGGCACAATTCCTATCAGGATGTTCGACGGGATGGTAAGGGAGCTGAAGGAAGTGAGATATGTCCCTCAGCTAAAGAGGAACTTGATCTCAGTGGGTGTTTTGGAATCATTAGGGCTCGGAGTGTCTATTAAAGAAGGTGTTCTTAAAATGACGAAGGGCTCAATGGTGGTGTTGAAGGCCAACCGCAGGAACAATTTGTATTACTTGAAGGGTAGTACAGTGACAGGCCAGGTGGCAACTTCGACCAGTCAGAAGGAAGATCTAACCCGGCTATGGCACATGAGGCTGGGACATGCAGGGGAGAAATCTATGCAAGCTCTTGTGAGGAAAGGGCTGCTGAAGGGTGCAGAGACCTGCAAACTGGATCTGTGTGAACATTGCATCATAGGCAAGAAGACGAAGGTGAAGTTTGGTACAGCTTCACACTGCACCGAAGGCATTCTTGATTATGTTCACACGGACGTATGGGGACCCACAAAGACTGCATCAATAGGGGGAACCCATTACTTTGTGTCGTTTATCGATGATTATTCTAGGCGGTGCTGGGTGTACACCATGCGACACAAGAATGAAGTCCTAGAATTGTTTGTGAAGTGGAAGGTTAATCAGGAAAGGAGTACAGGAAGAAAAGTCAAGGTCCTTCGTTCTGACAACGGAGGAGAGTACAAGTCAGACCCTTTCCAGAAGCTATGTCTTGATGAGGGCATAGAGAGGCACTTCACAGTAAGGGAAACTCCGCAACAGAATGGGGTGGCTGAAAGAATGAACCGAACTTTGCTAGAGAAGGTTCGGTGCATATTGTCAAATGCAGGATTACCAAAGAAGTTCCGGGCTGAAGCTTTGGGGTATGCATGCCATCTCGTCAATAGGTTGTCGTCATCTGCAATAGGGGGAAAGACCCCCCTTGAAGCTTGGTCGGGTAAAGCTGCAGGAGATTATGATGTGCTCAGGATATTTGGATGTCCAGCCTACTATCACGTAAAAGAAGACAAATTGGATCCGAGAGCAAAGAAAGGTGTGTTTGTTGGCTTCAAGAAAGGAACCAAGGGGTTCAAGATCTGGGACCAACAGGACAACAAATTCATAATCAGCAGAGATGTCATTTTTGATGAGGCCTCGATGATGAAGCCTACAGTCTCTCAGCAGGTGGAGACTAAGAAGACCAAGGAGCTATTGCAGCAGGTGGAGAGTGATGCAGATCCATAATCTCTAGAAGACTCAGTATCTGTGAGGATCATTCCTGAGGTGACACAGGGAGGTGATCAAGTTGCAGAAGAAGATGCTGAGATTGTTGAAGAGGATCAGGAACAGGTTATGGATACAGTTCCAGATCCCACTGCAGTTGGAAGACCAAGGAGGAATACTAGGAGACCTGGCTGGCTCACTACAGACATGGTGATTGCACATGCACTTCCAGTTGTTGAAGAAGCCATTCCATCTACTTTCAGGGAAGCTGAAATCAGTTCAGAAGCGGAGTTATGGAAAGGGGCCATGAATGAAGAGATGCAGTCTCTTTATAAGAACAACACATGGGAACTGACCAAGTTACCCAAGGGGAAGAAAGCCATAGGGTGTAAGTGGGTATTTGCTAAGAAGCAGGGATCACTCCAAGAAGACAATGTGCGCTACAAGGCAAGGCTGGTGGCTAAAGGCTACGCACAGAGAGAAGGGATCGACTACAACGAGGTGTTCTCCCCAGTTGTAAAACACTCGTCTATTCGGATCCTATTGGCCTTGGTGGCACAGAACGAGTTGGACCTTGACCAACTTGATGTGAAGACCGCCTTTCTCCACGGCGATCTTGAGGAGGAGATCTACATGACTCAGCCCACAGGTTACAAAACTGCAGGGAAAGAGGAGTTGGTATGCAAGCTGAAGAAATCACTGTACGGTTTGAAGCAGTCTCCAAGACAATGGTACAAGCGATTTGACAGCTTCATCAGGAAGAAGAAGTACACAAGAAGCCATTATGATCCATGTGTGTACTACAACAAGTTATCATCTGGTGAGTATGTCTATCTACTACTTTACGTTGATGATATGCTAATTGCTTCTAGGTCAAGATCTGCAATTGATTCTCTGAAGAAGACTTTATCGTCTGAGTTCGAGATGAAGGACCTGGGGGAAGCAAGGAAAGTATTGGGTATGGAGATCACAAGGGACAGGGAAGCTGGCAGGATTAGCTTGACTCAGAAGGGCTATCTGGAGAAGGTACTGCAGAGATTTAATATCGGGAAAGATACAAAGACTGTAAGTACACCAATGGCGCCGCACTTCAAGTTGTCAGCGAAGATGTCTCCAAGGAGTGTTCAGGAGCGTGAGCATATGACTCATGTACCATATGCCAATGCAGTGGGAAGCTTGATGTATGCAATGGTGTGTACAAGGCCGGATCTATCACAGGCAGTTTCCATGGTTAGCAGATATATGCATGATCCAGGTCAGGGTCATTGGGAAGCAGTGAAGTGGATCCTGAGGTACATCAAGGGTACTGTTGATGTAGGCCTCGTGTTTGAGAAGGACAACACTGGGAAGTAAGAATGCATAGGGTACGTGGATTCGGACTATGCAGGTGATCTTGACAAACGCCGGTCGACGACGGGGTATGTATTCACATTCTCGCAGGCACCGGTGAGTTGGCGCTCCACACTTCAGTCCACAGTCGCATTGTCGACTACAGAGGCAGAGTATATGGCCTTGACCGAGGCCATGAAGGAGGCGATTTGGCTTCAGGGATTGCTAGATGACTTGGGAGTGGAACAGGAGATCTTGAAGATACACTGTGACAGTATGAGTGCCATTTATTTGGCAAGGAACCAAGTCTACCACGCAAGGACGAAGCACATCGATGTCAGGTATCACTTTGTTCGGGAGATTCTGGAGGAAGATGACATCAATTTATTGAAAATTCATACTTCGGAGAATCCGGCCGATATGCTTACAAAGGTGGTGTCGGGAGTAAAGTTTGCACACTGCAAAGACTTGCTCCAGATTCTTCAGGTGAATTGAGCTTGCTGAAGCTCATGTGGATGAACTACGGATGGCTTGATCCCTTGGGCAAGGGGTACGTAGGCAACCAGATTGGTGCAGCCGCTTTTGAGTCGGTGTTCGGCTCAGATTTAACAATCTTCACCGAGGTGGAGAATTGTTGGAGGAGAGAGTACAGTAGAGGAAGTGAAGTCATGCCAGGTGCTGTTGAAGACTGCCAAGGAGTCTACGACGAAAGGCGACGGAACAGCAGGCAGGAAAAAGAAGCAGCAGCAGAAAAGACAGTGGTCGGTCGACCGGACCGGTCGACCGACGTGCACCAAATGCACAGGATTGCTTCGGTCGACCGGACCGGTCGACCGGTGCAGGTTACAGAGCTCTCGGTTGGATTTCGGTCGACCGGACCGGTCGACCGGAGAGGGTCTCTGTAAGCAACCCAACTCTCTGTTTGTTTCGGTCGACCGGCTCGGTCGACCGTAAAAGGGAGTCGGTCGACCGGCCGGTCGACCGACAGTCGGGTTTTGGGCGAAATCTGTTATTTCGGGAAGTTATGTATTTAAGCCCTGATTGTAATTTTCTAGGGTTTAGTGCTTAGAAAAAGTATAGCTGCGGACTCTCTTGTGTTGAAAGAGATCCAGAGCTATTGTAACCCATCTTCCATAAAGAAAACTCTCTCCGTGAATTGCCCCGAGGACGTAGGCAGGTTGGCCGAACCTCGTTAGATCTGGTTTTTTGCGATTGGCTGTTCTTCTAGTTTGTTTTTCATTGTTCTTGGTGATTGAGATCAGGTTGGATCTTCTAAGGGTTGTTGTCCCGTGAATTGCCCCGAGGACGTAGGCAGGTTGGCCGAACCTCGTTAGATCTGGTTTTTTGCGATTGGCTGTTCTTCTAGTTTGTTTTTCATTGTTCTTGGTGATTGAGATCAGGTTGGATCTTCTAAGGGTTGTTGTCTCCGAGCACAACATCATTTACAATTGTAAAAGACTTTACCAATTACAACTACGAATTACGGCCAGTTACGACAACCAAACAGACCCAAAGTTGTGTATGTGTGTTGTCTCTGATTTTGTCACATAGGAAGTCCTGGTTTAAAGTCAAGGGCACTAGTGACTTCGATAAAACTTTGAGATGATTACACCAAGTATGTGTTTAAATTGAAACAGTACCTGCATATATTCACAATTTTGTTGCGCAGCTTTTGTTTATGATTAAATGATTCTCTATTATAATTTTCGAATGAGGAAGAATTGTTGGTAATTGAAAATTATATTGATATTAAAATTTAATTATTTTTAATTAGTATTGAATGGGTGTGATCCCTTTAATTGAATGGGTGTGTCTCTTTATGTTAATGAAGACCTTTCGGAAACGCTTCTTGGTAAATAACCAATAGGTGTGTCCTTTTTATTTGTAGGCACCCGTCCGCAGGAAGTAATCTTTGGCATTTATAAAAGGATGGTAAAGTTCATGGATTTATTGAACTCTTTCTCTTAGTTTTCTCTCTCGATTTCTCATTTTCAGTATAAGAGTTGCAAAAATTTCTAAAGATGGAGAGATCCGTCAAGTTTGTTGTGGGGAGAGAGTGTAACCTATTGGAGATAGCTCATAGAAGAAGCCGCAGAGAAGCAACAGAGCAACGCAGGCTGTCGATAGGTCTGGTGATGTCAACAACAGATACTCAGATACGTGCCAACAGATAGCTGCAAAGCTGTCGACAGGCCTGAGAGCTGTCGACATGCCTGCTCAGTTTGTAGATAGGCACTCCAACAGAGAGTTATGTTTGCTCAGTTTGTCAACAGGCTCGAGGAGCTGTCGACAACAATCAGTTTGGCAAGTTCGAGATAGATTCTGAATTTATTTCTGATCCAAATTCCGAGCTTTTGGTTTTCTTTTCTTTGTGAACTCTTTGTTTCTATATTGAGGGGTCTTGACCCCATACTTTAGAATGTGAATTGATTGATTAATAAGATCTCTCTCCCCTTCTGCCCTAAGGACGTAGGCAATGCCGAACCTCGTTAAATCTGTATTTTCTCGCTTTCTTTTTCTCTGTTTTGCTCTTGTCAATTGCGACTGTTCTCCGACAATATTCTGGTGTTTGTACATAAACCTTTGACGGGTCACCAACATTTGTTACTCACCGACTCCATTAGCTTTGTTGTATCGTGCAAGCGTATTGCCTAGTATCCCATTAGAAAACTCAACCGAGTGGAAGACCATGAACAAAATCGATCACGCGTATCAAAACTTAAGTTTTTTTATATCTTGTTTTTGAAGTCCTATTTTTTATTATGAAGAAGGATTTTTTTCCTTATTATTGACATCATTAGTTTATTATGAAAAATAGATTTCTCTATTTACCGACATCACTTGTTTTCCTCCGACCACCTCTAATATCTTCAAACAAGAGCAAAAATGCAAAATGAAAGGAACATGACATCAGGTGGCCGCCATTGTCTCCTTTGCAGGCACGGAATGCAGGACCCGGTCAACAGCGGTGGCTGCCCCGCGGGATAAAAAAAATACAGACCTCCAATCAAAATCCAGCACCTGTCAGCGTTTGGTTAGACTCAGACTCGGCTTTCAAAACCCTTTTCTTGCCTTTTTATTCCAAATAAGTGGTAAACTGTTTTCCCTTCTTTAGTTAATAATCTGCTCCTAATCTTGAAACCTAATTACAGGCTAACACAACAAATCTAATCGTGCGCTGGCGCTGGCCATTAGAAATTTAGAATCACTAAAATGGTACAATTACAAGGTCAAATTCCAAGCACGATCTCTTAATTAGGTTTCTGTTTGATCTGGTACAGGTTTAGGTGATTTCTGTTGGTTTGAAAAGTCCTATGAATATATAATATGTATAATAAAGTTTTGATCTCGTTTATTTGTTGGTTATTATTCTACACGAGGAGTTTTGATGAAGCGAGCATATATAGAAAATCATTACTTTTATGTTGCTGTTTGATTAGAAAAGTATCTGCTGACTTGTCTATCAGTCTATGTTGTATTGAACGGGAGCTGCAGGTGCTTAGAAGCTGCTCCAACAAAACTTTTCAGGATTTAAAAGATTAAAATATGCCCTTATCATCTTGTGTTTGCGTCTACAAACAAAAGTGTTTTCATCCAAAATAATATAATAAAAAATAAAAAGAAAGAAATAAGGAGGTATAAGAGGATGGGCCCGCTTAAAATGAATTCGCAGACATTTTTAACAACTCAATAAGCTATTGATCGTTCAGATGATATATATTTTCATGATTTTGACTTATTATCATATCCAAGGTTATAATAACGGTCGCAGTATGTATATTGAACATTTTTCGGTGGTCAAAGATATCTTTACTACTGCGATCTTCGTCGCAGTTTTATGTTGGGTATTCTGCTTAACAAGAATCAATCTGACAACTAATCAAAATCACTGAGATATCAAGGTCGGCAAATATCAGGTGGGAGGTTTTCCGTTCAATAGAACGTTCCTTAATTTAAGAACCACCTTTCAATTTCCTTCCTTGGTTAAAAGCACCAATTAGATTGAATCTAAGTCAGTCTCGATTAAAGTATATCCCCTGTATAAAGGACTAAATCCACTTATACAGTATTTGGAGTGAGGTACGCTTAGAGCGAATCTCCTTAAGACAATTACGTCCCCCGCACGGTGCTAACGGGATAATGGACGCTGGTCTCCCAAGATACAACACTCTTTCACGATATTAGGATAGCACTACAAATCACCGTACGGTCGAACCTTAGTCAACCAGTACCTTCACAGGATCTTTGAAGCAGCGGTACAAGGACAAATTTCAAACGAATATTTGCCTTTACTCTCTGGAGGAGCACCCACTGTTGAGGACGAAGGAAGGTTGAAGAATATTATTTCTTTAGAAGTTACCAGATTCAGATAACGAACGCCGAAAATCACTTCTCGCAGATCAGAACTCAGATAAATAGAGAGAGAGATATTTGGAGTTTGGTGTGTTGAGAATGAAAATCTGGAGCGCTATTTATAGCGCTCCGGAAGGGCATTCTCGTCCGCCATTTTTCCAACAGTTGCAACGGTTCGGACAGAACCGTCGCAACCGTTCGGTCCAACCGCCCAACCGCACGGACGGTTTTCCGACAGCCGTTGGCGGGCGGTTCGGATCCGTTCGCAGGCAACTGTTGGCGGGTGGAGCGGATCGGGTTTGGTTCGGGTAGCGGAGTAACCCATACCCGCGACACCGGTTCAAAAAGAACAAGGCCAGGTAGGGAACCCAAACCCGGACCCGAGCCCGAGCCCGAGCCGGCTCCGGCACCGGCCGGCCGGCCTCCGCCAGCGGCGGCGCGCGCGCGCGCGCGCACGCATGTGCGAGCATAATTCCCTCCTTTTCGCGCGCGAAAACTCCAAGTACCCAAAGGGCACGCCCTTTGTTCTCAATTTTCTCTATTTATACATCACAAGCTTCCATCCCACGGCCAATGTGGGACTAAATGTTTTTAGCTACCTTTAGTCCCATTTGGCTTTGAATTAGGCAATCTTTGGACTTGAATATCTCATTCATTCGAAGTCGGAATTGAATAAGTGAATATACCACGTTCATCCCCAATGGAAGGAGAATACACTCCAACCATCATCCAGTTGATTTGATCAACGGATCTCGCTATAATTCAGCTCGAAGATTCGCCTTCATATTCTTCAATTCTAACAATCCCCCACAATGAATGGAGATTCAAGGAATGACACACAAAGAAACTGACTCTATTGTGAAAGGTACTTGAGAAAAGAAACTGCATAAGGATAGGTGAACTATGTCTTGAACCTTCCATAGCGAAAGCTTTATCGGACTTACTGGCTAATCAGTGAACTAGGTCTTGAACTGTTAGCCGTTAGTGTAAGCCAAGTCAACAAGCTTCACACAGTAACTTTCCAAATCAACTTTGGTTCTCGGTTGTGTCCGTTTTGACCCTGGACATTCTTGGTTTCAGAGAGTATCTTTAGGGAATAACAGCCTCCATAGAAATTCCCAAAGAGCCGACCCAACTCTATACTCACATAGGTGATGGACCTATTAAGAGTAGTCTACTCTACTCTACTTGTTTAGTAATAAGATATAGGCATCATTAAAAGCATTAAGCTTATCCTTAATCCACTTGTAGAAAAGCACTTATGTGCACCTTAGGAATGGATTGGAGTCAAGCTCCCAAGTGCTTACTTGCTGAGTCAATCATAACTAGTTTTTCCTCTTGAACTTAGTCCGTGGGATCTCCAGTCGCTAAGTGAGGTTTCCATTAAGCTGACTCGGTAAGGTTAGGCTTTTAGACCCATTCCCCTCGATGCGCAGTTTATACGCTCTCCACTTAAACCTTTAGTAAGCGGATCCGCTAAATTATCCTTTGACGATACAAAGTCAATAGAGATAATTCCATTTGAGAGCAACTGCTTCACGGTATTATGTTTACGACGAATATGTCTAGACTTACCGTTGTATATAACATTTTGTGCCCTAGATATAGCTGCTTGATTATCGCAGTGTATACATATAGCGGGCACTGGCTTCTGCCATAATGGTATATCTTCTAAGAATTGTCGAAGCCATTCTGCTTCTTCTCCAGCCTTATCTAAGGCTATGAATTCCGATTCCATAGTGAAACGGGCAATACATGTTTGCTTAGAAGATTTCCATGATACTGCTGCTCCTGCTAGAGTAAATACGTATCCGCTAGTTGATTTTGATTCCTCAGAATCTGCAATCCAATTAGCATCACTGTATCCTTCTAGTACAGGTGAATACTGTCCATATCTCAAGGCATATTCCTTGGTATGTGATACGTAAACCAATACTCGTAGTAGAGCGGTCCAATGTAGATCACTAGGATTACTAGTGTATCTACTGAACTTGCTTACAGCGTAAACAATATCGGGTCTAGTGCAATTCATCAAATACATTAGACTCCCGATAATCTAAGAATACTCCAACTGGCGTATTCCAGTTCCTGTATTCTTATGAAGATGGACATGTGGGAGAAAAGGATTTGTATTCTCTTTTATCCAATGATCCTTGAATCTTTCTATCATCTTATCCACATAGTGAGATTGAGATAGACTGATTCCATCTGGTGTTCTAATAATTTTAATTCCTAAAATTACATCAGCAACCCCCAGATCCTTCATGTCAAAACTGTTGGATAACATTCTTTTAGTGGACTTAATAATTTCAATATTAGTCTCAAGTATCAACATGTCGTCTACATAAAGACAAACAATGATACATGCATTTCCAACTGTTTTCGTGTAAACACACTTATCGCATTCATTGATAGTGAATCCATCTTTGATCATGACACTATCAAATTTCTCATGCCATTGTTTGGAGCCTGCTTTAAACCGTATAAGGATTTTACCAATTTACACACCTTGTGTTCTTGGCCCTTGACTATAAATCCTTCAGGTTGCTCCATATATATCTCTTCATTTAATTCACCATTTAAGAATGCAGTCTTAACATCCATTTGATGGATATCTAAGTTGTGCAATACTGCAATTGCGATTAACATCCGAATGGACGTTATTCTTGTTACTGGTGAATAAGTATCGAAGTAGTCAAGTCCTTCTTTTTGCCGATAACCCTTGGCTACTAATCTAGCCTTGTACTTATCGATAGATCCATCGGGTTTTAATTTTCGTTTGAAAATCCACTTACACCCAATTGGTTTACTGCCAGGAGGCAAGTTTACCAATTCCCAAGTATGATTACTTAGTATGGATTCTATTTCGCTATTTATAGCTTCTTTTCACATTTGTGCTTCTGGGGTTGACATAGCCTCTTTGAATGTTTGAGGCTCGCTCTCAATAGCGTATGCTATGAAATCTGGACCAAAAGATTTTGAGATTCTAGATCTCTGACTTCTTCTTGGTTCAGTTTCCGCATAACAATTGGTTCCTTGGGGCTTTCGTCCCTGAACGCCATCTCGTGTGTTCTTTTCCCAGAAGTCTTATCTGCTTCCCGTTTGTATGGAAAGATGTCTTCAAAGAACACAGCATCTCGAGATTCGATAATCATGTTTACATGAATATCTGGTATTTCTGATTTATGAACCAGAAATCTGTAGGCACTACTATTCAAGGCGTAGCCTATGAATACGCAGTCCATAGTTTTTGCTCCCAACTTAGTCTTTTTAGGTAATGGTGCTAACACCTTTGCTAGGCACCCTCACATTTTGAGGTAATGGTAGGAAGGTATCCTTCCATGCCATAACTCGAATGGTATAAGACCAAGTTTCTTATGGGGTACTCTATTTAGAATATGATTTGCGGTTAATAGAGCTTCCCCCCATAAGTTCTGCGGAGCTCCAGAACTTACGAGCATGGAATTAACCATCTCCTTCAAAGTTCTGTTCTTCCGTTCAGCAATTCCATTCTGCTGAGGAATGTATGGTGCTGTAGTTTGATGTATTATACCAAAACTAGCACATAACTCACTAAAATCATTTGATTCATATTCTCCGCCTCTATCGGATTTTAGAATCTTGATTTTCTTGTTGAGTTGATTCTCAACTTCGGCTTTATATGTTGTAAACATATTTATTGCCTCATCCTTACTGTTTAAAAGATACACATAACAGTATCTTGTACAGTCATCGATAAAAGTAATGAAATACTTTTTACCGCCTCTAATTGGCATAAATTTCAAGTCACACAGATCGCTATGAATTAACCCTAAAGGTTCTGTATTTCGATCTATTGAGTGAAATGAATTTTTCGCCAACTTGGCCTTAACACAAACCTCACACTTGCGAATTTCTTCCAAGTTGAGTTTAGGAATATATCCCAGATTAGATAAGTTTTTCAAAGACTTATAATTTACATGCCCTAATCTAGCATGCCACAAATTAGGAGACTCAAGCAAATAAACAGAAGAATTTTCTTTATTTATTAGCTTTGGGTACAAATACACGGACTTTTTATCTACCACTGCAACATTGGGTTTAAAAAGTCCATCAACAAGATAACCCTTTCCCACATACATCCCTCCCTTAGTAAGTACAAATTTGTCAGATTGAAAACAATTCTAAATCCTTTCTTACTAAGTATTGATCTGGAGATCAAATTCTTGCGGATGTCTGAACATGAAGCACATCGTTAAGAGTAAGCTCTTTTCCCGATGTCCACTTCAGGATGACCTTGCCCTTTCCTTTAACCTTTGAGGAAGCTGAATTACCCATGAATAGCTACTCATCTTGCTCTAGCCTTTGATATTCTGAGAATAACAATTTCTCCGAGCAGATGTGTCGGGTAGCTCCAGTGTCTACCCACCAATTCTTGTTGTTGGTTGTCAGATTCACTTCTGACACCACAGCAGAAAGGCTTGGAGATTCATGGTTGGTCATGTTCGCCTGTGGTTGGCTCTTCTTGTTCTTCTTAAGACGGCTGCGACATTCATTTGATTTGTGACCTTCTTTGCTGCAGATGTAACAGGTCCCTTTGAAGCGCATGTTTCTGCCGTCTTGAGCCTTGCCTTTGTACCCCTGGGAAGCTTCTTCCTCTTCAAGCTTTTGGAAGAAGACGCTTTCCCCTTTGAGTCCTCGATCACATTTGCTTTTGCTTCGTAGGAGTTCTTGCTGGTCCTTTTCTCGGACTTGCGGTTGTCCTCCTCTATACGAAGCCTCACAATGAGATCCTCCAACTTTAGCTCCTTTCTCTTGTGCTTCAGGTAATTCTTGAAGTCTCTCCACGCAGGTGGGAGCTTCTCCACGATTGTTGCGACCTGAAAAGTTTCAGGAAGAATCATACCTTCGGCCTCTATTTCGTGCAAGATAAGTTGGAACTCTTGCACCTGACTGATAACAGTCTTGCTATCCACCATTTTGTACTCCAGAAATCGTCCTACGACAAACTTCTTGGTACCAGCTGTTGGCCCAAGGTTACAATCACCCTTGTTTAGTGTATTTTGATGATTACAAAACATATTAGTTATTTGTACTAATAACAATTGTTGTTTAAGTGTGTTTCAGGTTTATCATCACACTAGAAGTACTCTCACTCAAATACAAGGTTCTTGGACTCAAGACAATTCAATTTGGGCTCAAGTTGCAAATATTGAAGATCAAGTGAAGATAGCCCACCTTGAAGAATAGCCTTGAAGTCTTTTAGCAAGTTTGTAAGTTTAGAATGTTAAAGTTTGAATATAGGAAATTTGGCTCTAGGATTTGCACACACACTTGTTTCATGTATTTCCTATGTTTTGAAAAACTTGTTTAAAACATGTACCAAAGCTTTAGTTTATGCCTTAGTTTATATATACATGTACCAAAGCTTTATATCTTGAAAAACTTGTTTAAAACATGTATATAAACTATTTTTTGCATAATACTTAGCTATAGGTATTTTCAAAATGTTTTCACAAAAATTCCCTCTTCAAAACAGCCCAGTTTTCAGCCTCAGGCAACATCGGTCGACCGGCCCGGTCGACCGGCGTTGTGCCTGGACATGCACTGTTTGTGCATGTCCGTCGGTCGACCGGACCGGTCGACCGACAGAGAGCCTTCTGCTCTCGGAAATTTCGGTCGACCGGACCGGTCGACCGGAAGAAGGAAACTGTGTTTCCTCCTTTTTGGTCGGTCGACCGGACCGGTCGACCGGGAGCCAACGGCTATATCCAGCTAGGCTGGCGGTCGACCGGACCGGTCGACCGCCAAGCCTGCAACACAGCAACGGCTCTTTCCTCTTTGGGATTTTCTGAAAAACTGTTTCTTTTTCTGTTTTAGCAGATTTTTGGAGAGTGGTTGGGGAGCTTTTGCAGGTTGAATTAGGTGAAAAGAAATTGTTTTTTCTATTTTCTAACCCTATAAATAGAGGAGAAGTCTCTCTTCCTCATTACTTAGAAAAATCCTCAAGTTTTGTTGTTTTCAAAAGAGAAAAGAAAAATTGTTTTAAGCCTTCAATTCCTACTCTTTCAAGATTGTTTTTCAGTTGTGTTTGATTCTCTATATCACTCTACAACTGAAGTTTTCTCACCACACTTCATAGAGCCAAAAATTCTATACTCATTCTATAGTGAAGTTGTAATTGAAGTGAGAGTGTTTGTAAAAGAAATTGAGAAAAGTGTAGTGATCAAGTTGTGATCACTTTGTTCTTGTAATTCCTTCTTGTGGAGCAACCTCTTCGGTAGAGGTCCTTTGTACTCGGTGGAGCTCGGTGCTCGGTCTTCGGTAGACCCAATTGTAAAGGCATCCTCGGTGGATAGTGGAAACCCTTCACGGAGGTGAAGGCGGGGACTAGAGCAAGTGTGCTCGAACCTCGAAACAAATCATCTTGTTTGCGATTGCCTTTGCGTTCTTCTTGCTTTTAATTTCTATTGCTTTATATTGCCTTGAATTAATTGCTTGAGAACTAACCCTCTACTTGTGGAATCTTGTGTTGTTTACCTTACTTGCTATACTTGTTGTTTTACATTGTGAGCATTTCATCTTCATCATCATACTTGGCATTGATCGATCCCACCTCAATACAACACGGTTGCATTACGCACCTCTAACCCATTTAAGGGGATTGGGAGGAAGGAGTTCAGAACCTCGCAAGGGGTATTCGGCTCTTAGTCGTGTTTTGAGAGATCGTTGCATCACTCATTTAATTAAAGTTTAAAAGATCACTAGATTAGCATTCACACCTATTCACCCCCCTCTAGGTGTTTTTCAATTGGTATCAGAGCTTGGACTCTAGGATTTGGTTTAACAACCTTAGAGAAGATCCTAATTTGCTAATCATTTCATTCATATTCATATAGTAAAGATGGCCGATGGAATTAAGACCCCTCCTAAGTTTGATGGACTTAACTTTCCCATATGGAAGGTTAAGATGACCGTGTTTTTGCAATCTCTAGGTAGCCGAGTTGCAAAGGCCGTGACTAAGTCCTTTAGTGTACCCCCCGGTGACGAATCCACTTGGTCCGAAATAGAGACTAAGAATTCGATGCCAATGCCAAAGCTCACTATGCACTTCTACAAGCCCTAAATGATGATGACATAGCTAGGGTTATACATTGCAAATCCGCATTTGAGATTTGGTCACACTTGATAGTCACTCATGAGGGGACCTCACAAGTTAAGAAGGCTAAGATTGACCTTCTTCGGTCTCAATATGAAACATTTAGCATGCAAGACAATGAAACCATAGATGATATGGTTACAAGGTTTACCAAGATTACTAATGGACTCTCTTCTTTAGGTGAAGATATCAACAATGATCAAAGAGTAAGGAAGATCATCCGGGCTCTTCCTCCTTCATGGGAAGTTAAAGCAACAACCTTGAAGGAACTCAACGACAATGAAGAGATGGAGCTTATAGGTCTCATTGGGAACCTCAAAACCCATGAGATGGAAAGGAAAGCAAGAGAGGACATGGCTCCTACCAAGAAGAAGACTATTGCCTTCAAGTGTCAATCATCACACTCCGACGAAGATGATGAAGAAGAAGATGACGAAGAGCTCTCACTTCTAGTCAAAATGTTCGGAGGATGTACAACAAGGCAAAGTTTCAAGGTAGAAGGAGATGGCAAGGAGGCAAAGAAGAAAGGAAGATTGTGTGCTTCAATTGCCAAAACCGGGACACATAGTTGCGGAGTGTCCGGACAAAGCAAAGCCCTCCACATCAAAGAAGCCATACAAGAAGAAGGCTATGAAGGCAACTTGGGATTCGGAGACCGAATCCGAAGAGGAGATAGACACCGCCAACATGTGCTTCATGGCTAATGAAGGAACAAGCAAGGTAACCTCTTCCCCTTCTCATAATGATGAACTTTCTATGGATGAGTTAGAAGAAGCTTTTGTTGAGTTGTCACAAAACTATGATTTCTTAAAGAAGAAGTATTTAAAAATGAAAAAGGAAAATGAATCTTTAAGTCATCAAGTTTTTACTCTTACAAAAGAAAAGGATAATTTAGTTTCCACCTTGACCACTACTAAAAATGATTTTGAAAAATATAAGACTTCTTGCAAGGGTAAGGCCCCACTAATTGACTCAAATGAAGTTTCCATGCTTAGGGAAAGATTAGACTCATTAAGTGTTGTTTTGAAAAATTGTGAATTTGATAAGAAAAGGATTGAGGCTATGTTTCCTAAGAAACAAGCCCCAAAGAAAAATGCTCATGCTCATGTTCATGTTCATGCTACACAACCTAAACAACATGGCAAACCCCAAAAGCATGCTCACACTACTACACATACACATCATGCATTCATGTATAGAAAGTGTACTCATGTTCACATTGTGGGCGGAAAGGACACTTAGCAAATTTTTGTTATGATAGACTAAGTGCATCACATCATAATGTTTGGGTTCGTAACACTAACTTTCAAGGACCCAAGAAAGTTGGGTACCAAAGTCAACAATTATTTAAATGATGTAGGTACTTTCCAAAGCCCAACGACGTAGAGGTTTGTGGTATCTTGATAGCGGTTGCTCAAGGCACATGATTTGGGACATCAACAACTTTGCAACCCTATCAAGATATCATGAAGGTGGCACCGTCACCTTCGGAGATGACGCCAAGGGTAAAATCATCGGTATTGGTAATGTAAAACTTGGCACCTCTCCTTTAATTGAAAATGTAGTTTTGGTTGATGGCCTCAAGCATAATCTCTTGAGTGTTGTCAACTTTGTGATAAAGGTTTTTGATGTTGTTTTTGATAATGTTGCTTGTAAAGTTATTGATAGAATTTCTAATGTTTGTGTATTTTCCGGTTTTCATGAAAGCAATGTTTATATGATTGATATGTTAAATATGTCTTGTAATATTACTTGTTTAAAAGCCCTCGATGATGACTCTTGGTTGTGCATAGGAGATTAGGGCATATTTCTTTTGATCATATTTCTAGATTAAATTCAAAGGAAATGGTGAAAGGTATTCCTTCATTGAATTTTGAAAAGGACCGAGTTTGTGACTCATGTCAATTTGGGAAACAACTAAGTCTTCTTTCAAGTCAATTAAGGATATCATGACATCACGTCCTTTGGAATTAATCCATATGGATCTATTTGGCCCAACACAAACCAAAAGTCTAAGTGGGAATAGATTTGCTTATGTTTTGGTTGATGATTTTTCAAGATTTACATGGGTTTTCTTTCTTGAACATAAAAACCAAGCATTTTCGTATTTTCAAACTTTTAAGAAAAGAGTAGAAAAAGAAAAAGATTCTTTGATTTTGAGAATAAGAAGTGATAGAGGAGGTGAATTCATTAACCAACCCTTTACCACTTTTTGTGATGAACATGAAATAAAGCATGAACTTTCTTGTCCTAGAACTCCACAACAAAATGGAGTAGTTGAACGGAAAATAGAACATTACAAGAGATGGCTAGGACAATGCTAAGTGAATACGGTCTACCACATTATTTGTGGGCCGAGGCCGTTAATACATCATGCTACATATCAAATCGTGTTTTCTTGTGTAAAAATACTACTAAGACTTCTTTTGAAATGTATTTTTCTAGAAAACCTAATGTTTCCTATTTTAAAGTTTTTGGTTGCAAATGCTTTGTTTTAACACAAAAGATAATTTAGAAAAGTTTGATGCTAGATCTTATGAGGCTATTTTTGTAGGTTACTCAAACACTAGTAAGGCTTATAGAGTTTTCATTAGATCATCTTTGACTATTGAAGAGTCTATTCATGTTAAGTTTGAGGAATCTAACAAGTTTGTTAAGAATGTTGTAGAAATAGATGCCTTGCATGAAGGCTTGGAGAAAGTCACCTTGGAGGATGCTTCTACCATGGGAGACAAGCCAAAGGATGATGATGGAAGTGAAGCCAAAGTGGAAGAGGCCCAAGGAAATGAACATCAAACAAATGAGGTGGAGCCTACTCAACCACTACCTAAGGATTGGAGATTCAACCCTCATCATCCCAAGGACCTCGTCATAGGTGAAGTATCAAAAGGGGTAACTACTCGTTCTAAAATTCAAGATTTTTGTGGCCACTTTGCATTTATTTCACACATTGAACCCAAAAATGTCCTCGAGGCCGAGGCCGATTCATATTGGTTGCTAGCTATGCAAGAAGAGCTCAATCAATTTGAGCGCAACCAAGTATGGCACCTTGTTCCTAGGCCCCCGATAGACCAACAATTGGTACTAAGTGGATCTTTAAGAACAAGTTGGATGAATCGGGTAATGTAGTTAGAAACAAGGCTAGGTTAGTTGCCCAAGGTTACACTCAAATCGAAGGGATCGATTTTGAAGAAACCTTTGCACCCGTAGCACGGCTTGAAGCCATACGGATGACACTAGCATTTGCCTCATATAAAGATTTCAAATTATTTCAAATGGATGTTAAAAGTGCTTTTCTAAATGGTTTTATTGAAGAGGAAGTGTATGTTGAACAACCCCCGGGTTTGTTGATCCTACACATCCGGATTTTGTTTTTAAATTAGACAAAGCTCTTTATGGTTTAAAACAAGCCCTTAGGGCTTGGTATGAAAGATTGTCTTCATTTTTGATTTCAATGGTTTTAAGAAAGGTAAAATTGACACAACATTGTTTACAAAACATGTAGAAAAAGATATTCTTATTGTGCAAATTTATGTAGATGATATTATTTTTGGTTCTACTAATGAATCTCTTTGCAAAGCTTTTGAGTCATGCATGAAGGATGAATTTGAAATGTCTATGATGGGGGAACTCAACTATTTCCTTGGACTCCAAATCAAGCAAAGGAAGGATGGGATCTTCATCAATCAAGCCAAGTACACAAAGGAACTAATCAAAAGATTCGGGCTTGAAGGATCAAAAGTAAGCAAAACTCCCATGGCAACAACTACAAGCTTGACAAGGATGAACAAGGTAAAGTGTAGACATTAAACTTTATAGAAGCATGATGGTAGTTTGCTTTATTTGACGGCTAGTAGGCCGGATATCATGTTTTCCGTTTGTTTATGTGCACGTTTTCAATCATGTCCTAAGGAATCACACTTAATAGCGGTAAAACGCATAATTAGGTATCTTAAGGGCACAATTGAATTGGGTTTGTGGTATCCTAAAACCGGATTATTTGAAATGAAGAGTTTTTCGGATGCCGACTATGCGGGTTGTAGGGTAGATAGGAAGAGCACAAGTGGAACATGTCAATTCTTAGGTAATTGTCTTGTATCTTGGTCTTCCAAAAAGCAAAATTCGGTAGCCCTATCAACCGCCGAGGCGGAGTATGTTGCGGCCGGAGCTTGTTGTGCACAAGTTCTTTGGATGAAACATACTCTCCTTGACTATGATTTACATTTTGATCATGTTAAGATTTTTTGTGATAATACTAGTACAATTCACATGACCAAAAATGCTAATCAACATAGTAAAACCAAGCACATTGATATTAGGTATCATTTTCTTAGAGATCACTTTGAAAAAGGTGATATTGATATTGACTATGTTTCTACCGATTTTCAACTTGCCGATATTTTCACTAAACCTTTAGATTATGCAAGATTTTCCTTTATTTGTGGTGAGTTGAATGTATGTATGATTGATTCTTAAAATGTTTTTATTTTGATATGTTTGTGTTTTGATCTGTTTTAACCCTTTTTGATGTATGACAAAAAGGGGGAGAAAAATATATAAGTTTGGAGAAAAAGAATATAAGTTGATTAAAATTGTTGGGAGAAAAATATACTAGTTTGAATATACTTAGATTTTTGAAAATAATAAATTTGTTCATTATTTGTTTTCCTTGACAAAATTTATGGTGATGACTTTTTCAAATGCTTTATGTATGATTTCATAGTTTTTCATATTCATGATAGATACATAGCATTGTTTGAGGGGGAGCTTTCCAAGCTTTTTCCTCTCTTTATTTGTTTAATAATTATATGTTTTGTCATCATCAAAAAGGGGGAGATTGTTGGCCCAAGGTTACAATCACCCTTGTTTAGTGTATTTTGATGATTACAAAACATATTAGTTATTTGTACTAATAACAATTGTTGTTTAAGTGTGTTTCAGTTTATCATCACACTAGAAGTACTCTCACTCAAATACAAGTTCTTGGACTCAAGACAATTCAATTTGGGCTCAAGTTGCAAATATTGAAGATCAAGTGAAGATAGCCCACCTTGAAGAATAGCCTTGAAGTCTTTTAGCAAGTTTGTAAGTTTAGAATGTTAAAGTTTGAATATAGGAAATTTGGCTCTAGGATTTGCACACACACTTGTTTCATGTATTTCCTATGTTTTGAAAAACTTGTTTAAAAACATGTACCAAAGCTTTAGTTTATGCCTTAGTTTATATATACATGTACCAAAGCTTTATATCTTGAAAAACTTGTTTAAAACATGTATAAAACTATTTTTTGCATAATACTTAGCTATAGGTATTTTCAAAATGTTTTCACAAAAATTCCCTCTTCAAAACAGCCTAGTTTTCAGCCTCAGGCAACATCGGTCGACCGGCCCGGTCGACCGGCGTTGTGCCTGGACATGCACTGTTTGTGCATGTCCGTCGGTCGACCGGACCGGTCGACCGACAGAGAGCCTTCTGCTCTCGGGAAATTTCGGTCGACCGGACCGTCGACCGGAAGAAGGAAACTGTGTTTCCTCCTTTTGGTCGGTCGACCGGACCGGTCGACCGGGAGCCAACGGCTATATCCAGCTAGGCTGGCGGTCGACCGGACCGGTCGACCGCCAAGCCTGCAACACAGCAACGGCTCTTTCCTCTTTGGGATTTTCTGAAAAACTGTTTCTTTTTCTGTTTTAGCAGATTTTTGGAGAGTGGTTGGGGAGCTTTTGCAGGTTGAATTAGGTGAAAAGAAATTGTTTTTTCTATTTTCTAACCCTATATAGAGGAGAAGTCTCTCTTCCTCATTACTTAGAAAAATCCTCAAGTTTTGTTTGTTTTCAAAAGAGAAAAGAAAAATTGTTTTAAGCCTTCAATTCCTACTCTTTCAAGATTGTTTTTCAGTTGTGTTTGATTCTCTATATCACTCTACAACTGAAGTTTTCTCACCACACTTCATAGAGCCAAAATTCTATACTCATTCTATAGTGAAGTTGTAATTGAAGTGAGAGTGTTTGTAAAGAATTGAGAAAAGTGTAGTGATCAAGTTGTGATCACTTTGTTCTTGTAATTCCTTCTTGTGGAGCAACATCTTCGGTAGAGGTCCTTTGTACTCGGTGGAGCTCGGTGCTCGGTCTTCGGTAGACCCAATTGTAAAGGCATCCTCCTCGGTGGATAGTGGAAACCCTTCACGGAGGTGAAGGCGGGACTAGAGCAAGTGTGCTCGAACCTCGAAACAAATCATCTTGTTTGCGATTGCCTTTGCGTTCTTCTTACTTTTAATTTCTATTGCTTTATATTGCCTTGAATTAATTGCTTGAGAACTAACCCTCTACTTGTGGAATCTTGTGTTGTTTACCTTACTTGCTATACTTGTTGTTTTACATTGTGAGCATTTCATCTTCATCATCATACTTGGCATTGATCGATCCCACCTCAATACAACACGGTTGCATTACGCACCTCTAACCCATTTAAGGGGAATTGGGAGGAAGGAGTTCAGAACCTCGCAAGGGGTATTCGGCTCTTAGTCGTGTTTTGAGAGATCGTTGCATCACTCATTTAATTAAAGTTTAAAAAGATCACTAGATTAGCATTCACACCTATTCACCCCCCCTCTAGGTGTTTTTCACCAGCATCCTCAGTCTTGTATTTCTTGTCAAGACTGGCCCATAACTTCTTTGCCGTAGTGATAGGACTGTAGACATTGTAAAGAGAGTCATCCAGTCCATTTAAAACATAATTTCGGCTAAGGAAGTCACCTTGTGTCCAAGCATCGACTGCAAGGACTGAGTCCCGATCAGTTCCGGGTCCTGGTGGATCCTCCTGCAGGAATTTGGCCAGATGAAGAGTGGTCAAGTAGAAGAGCATCTTCTGTTGTCACTTCTTGAATTCTGTGCCGTCGAATTTTCCTGGCTTCTCCGGCTTCGGGTTAGGAAGTGGAGTAGGCATCAAACTTTGGAGCTGCATGTTTGTTGCCTTGCTAGTGCTATCTTGATTTGTCTCAGACATTTTCTGCAAGTTCAAGCAGAACAGAAGTAAGAAACAATAGTAAATATCTTAAGATTGTTGGGTATTCTGCTTAACAAGAATCAATCTGACAACTAATCAAGATCACTGAGATATCAACAATCTAATTGGCCAGGTCGGCAAATATCAGGTGGGAGGTTTTTCGTTCAATAGAACGTTCCTTAATTTAAAGAACCACCTTTCAATTTCCTTCCTTGGTTAAAGCACCAATTAGATTGAATCTAAGTCAGTCTCGATATACTGTAAAGTATATCCCCTGTATAAAAGACTTAATCCACTTATACAGTATTTGGAGTGAGGTACGCTTAGAGCGAATCTCCTTAAGACAATTACGTCCCCCGCACCGGTGCTAACGGGATAATGGGCGCTGGTCTCCCAAGATACAACACTCTTTCACGGTATTTGGATAGCACTACCAGATCACCGTACGGTCGAACCTTAGTCAACCAGTACCTTCACAGGATCTTTGAAGCAGCGGTACAAGGACAAATTTCAAACGAATATTTGCCTTTACTCTCTGGAGGAGCACCCACTGTTGAGGACGAAGGAAGGTTGAAGAATATTATTTCTTCAGAAGTACCAGATTCAGACAACAATTCTTATAAAGAATCTGTTGAATTTTCTGATTCCTCTTTCAGAACAATTTTGCAGAATCTCCTTTGGAAGCCGCTTTCCTACTTCACGCTGGAAGCACAGTTCAGAACGCCGAAAATCACTTCTCGCAGATCAGAACTCAGATAAATAGAGAGAGAGATATTTGGAGTTTGGTGTGTTGAGAATGGAAATCTGGCGCTATTTATAGCGCTCCGGAAGGGCATTCTCGTCCGCCATTTTTCCTACAGTTGCAACGGTTCGGTCAGAACCGTCGCAACCGTTCGGTCCAACCGCCCAACCGCACGGACGGTTTTCCGACAGCCGTTGGCGGGCGGTTCGGATCCGTTCGCAGGCAACTGTTGGCGGGTGGAGCCGATCGGGTAGCGGATCGGGTTTGGTTCGGGTAGCGGAGTAACCCATACCCGCGACACCCGGTTCAAAAAGAACCAGGCCAGGTAGCGAACCCATACCCAAACCCAAACCCAAACCCGGACCCGGTCTTGAGCCCGCGCCCCTCCGGCACCGGCGCGGCCGGCCGGCCGGCCGCCGCCAGCGGCGGCGCGCGCGCGCACGCATGTGCGAGCATAATTCCCTCCTTTTCGCGCGCGAAAACTCCAAGTACCCAAAGGGCACGCCCTTTGTTCTCATTTTCTCTATTTATACATCACAAGCTTCCATCCCACGGCCAATATGGGACTAAATGCTTTTAGCTACCTTTAGTCCCATTTGGCTTTGAATTAGACAATCTTTGGACTTGAATATCTCATTCATTCGAAGTCGGAATTGAACAAGTGAATATACCACATTCATCCCCAATGGAAGGAGAATACACTCCAACCATCATCCAGTTGATTTGATCAACGGATCTCGCTATAATTCAGCTCGAAGATTCGCCTTCATATTCTTCAATTCCAACATTTTATTTATTATATTTCAGACTTGTGATGATTTTTAGTTTTTTTTATACACTTAATTTTAACAAACTACGACTTAAGGTTATAGTATATATCAATGACAAATTTTATCAGTTACTATTTACATTTTTTTAAAAACCTGGTCATACGGAGCACTGCGACTACGTCACATTTTTTTATTCAGAAGTTACAGATATTTTTACATCTGCGACCTTGGTCACAGTTTTATTTATTATAATTCAGACGTGTGATTTTTAATTATTTCTTTTTATTTAGTTCAACAATTTGTTTTGTAGGATCTGAATTCACTTGGAGAAATGTTTGTGTAACCCCCTGATCCCTGGTGTACGTATCACAGTATCAGAACTCGATACGACGTATAACATTGACTTGACCTCCTTGGTAGTCCGATTGAGCTGATTTCAGTTTCAAATATCATTTTCTAATATTTTAGATTTTTCAGCATTTTCTGCAATTTTTCTGGATTATGTTGGAAAATCTCTGTAGTCGGTGGTCGACCGGTACCGCAAGCGGATCTCCGATTTTTAATTCATAAACGGAGTAGAATTTTGAGAATCTGCTTTCACCATATGTCTTAGAATCATAGGATCTACGCTAGGGTATTTTTGGTGATTTTTCTGAATTTATGAAACATCCGGCCAAACCGGTGTCGCCCGGTACTGGCGACATCTTCCAGGATTTTTAATTTGCAAACCAGATATAATTTCTTTAAACCATTTTCATATTACGTCTCAGGATAATATTCTCTATTTTTTGTAATTTTTGGGTATCGTTCGGAGCTAGTCAAAATTTGACCCTATTAAAATAATATTTAAGTTACTTTTTCTAATTCTTTTCTATTTCTTTTCTTCTTTCTTTTTCTCCACCCTTCTCCAAACTTCCCACCTCCTAACCCAACCGACTCTCTCTCTCTCTCATTTACATACTACCTCCCTCTCTCTCTTTCAAGACAATTTCCTCTCTCTCTTCCCTAACTCTCTCTAATTTCTCTCTCTTTCCTCTCTCTCTCTCTCTTCTCTCTCTTTCCCCCACACTATCTCCCTCTCTCTGTGTAGCCCCCAGGGGAGAGGCCCGAATCGTCGCCAGCGGCCAGGCCACCGGCCGCCGCTGCCGGCCGCGACCCCGAGGCCGCGCCCCAGCCCGGCCGGCGCCACCGCCACCCCTCCTTTTCTTCTTCCCCTTTTTCTTCTTCTTCTTCTTCATGTTTTTCTTCTCTCTCTCTTTCTTTTTCTCTCTCTCTCTCCTCATCCTCTCTCTCCCGGTCTGACATACAGCCGCACCGCCGGCGGTGGGGATCGCCGCCGGCGGGCCTCCCTCGCCGCCGGCCAGCACCCGCTGGCCGGCCTAGCCGCGGCAGAGCGCAGCGGCAGCAGTAGCTGCTGTCGCTGCTGCTGTTGTTCCCTTTGTTGGGTTTGGGTAGAACCCAAACCCGTTAATCCTATTGGGATAACTTGAAACCCAATAATCCAGTACCCATTTCATTTAAGTAATGGGTTTGGGTAGTGGATCCAAACCCGACCCGCGAGCGACCCAAACCCGCATCCGAAACCCATTAAAGGTAAAATTGCAGAAAACCCCCTGTTACTTTTTATTATTTGCATTTAAGATATTTTTTATTACATATTTAACCCTTTTTGTTATGATCAAGTCTTCGGGCGATATCGGGAGCATCCGGACTCCGATTTGGACGATTCTGGATCCGTTGTGATCGTGGGAAAGAGAGCTACCTTCCCATGGCTAGTTTGTGAGTGTTTTCTTTTATAAATTATATTTTATCATATTTAGTATCTTGGTTGGTTGCCTAATTAATAAAACGTGATTATCGGTAAATCATTATAATTATTAAACGCTAAATGTCATTGTTGGGAAATCCCTGTAGTCCCTGTAAGTAAAACATACTGATAGATAGATGATACCTGATCTGGATGATTGGCTAATTAACGAGATTTTCGAAGTTAATAATGTTCCTAAGTAAAACTAGTCTCTAAATTGATAATTAAAATAGATTATTTGGTGGCACCTACCGTATTCAGAATATAGGAATCGTTATTCTTATTAGCAGTAGTTGACGCTCGAGTAGATGCTATTACCCCAGACGCTAACATTAGTATTCACACTATGACATGTATATGTAACACCGTTACATAGATCCTCTTACACGCAACACTATGTCCCACTAGTACATAGATACACCGATTCACTAGACGTTGTCATTTCATTACTGCTACATGCATATTGTCACTCTGCCATGGATACGCGACACTGATAGTTCATGTGCTAGTATCACCGTTGCACAGTTACTATGATACGTCACACTATTATTTCGTATTCATGTGCATATATATATATATATATATATATATATATATATATATATTGTTATCATCGTTACATGGATTCTCGGCATCCCTGTTATACATGCATACATGGTTTCTCTATTCTTGTCATATGGATCACCATTCATATTGCATGTCATACTCATGTATTCCTGTTACAGGATTGTTTCCCGTTACATCTATTGATATTCTTGTTATTGATATTCCCGTTACTGGACATGAGAGCTATTGATATGCAATATGTGGAATCCCACATCTATTGTTCCCGTTTCCCGTTATATTGTTATATGCTATCAACAGAGCTCAAGTCCTGTTCTCATGTTACGTGTATCATGCACTGTAGTTGTTCTTGTTACACTGTATACTTTAAATATCAGATCATAAAGATAACTTGGGGATGGGGGAGACTTGACGGTTGATTAGATCATATCGGGTGGATGTCATGGATCCATATTGTTTGTCCCACTGCAGGGGACGGGGTAGTCCTGGCTACCATATGTTACTCATGATCTCCCGTTTCCCGTTATGTTTTAGCTCATTGAGATTCCCATTACATGTTACAGCCCTAGCGGGCTGGCCCTGGTCTCAGCAGCTAGGGATCTGGTAAGGCCGTCGTCCCGGATATGCACGGGATACACCCACCCGATAAGAGCTCCTCGACCATGGGTTTCCAATTAACATAATAAAACAGTATGCACAATAGTGATATCGGGAACACTTGTTATTTGGTCACTCTCTTGTTTGGATAATGGTACCTGTAGGCTATATCCGGATGGGTTCAACTAGAGTGCGGGCTCCAGTATGAACTGCCAGTGGTATGGGACATTGGAAGAGATTGATTAAAATACCAGGTGGTACTGATTGCTACTATTGTCTAAATAGCATGACTTGCCTGATACCTGTATCCTTATTGTAGTTGTACTTGTTCCCATTCCTGATCATTTATCCGCTATCATGTTACCTGTATTATTTGTTACTCTACCTGGTACATGTTACACTTTCTATGGTGGCATACTGTTCATGTATATGTATACTCTACATTGCATATATTTTGTTTTCTGTATACCTTGCAGACATCACTACTGTCTATGCACCACACCGTATGATGGTTATATTGCATATGCCCATCTGCATGTTCATTTCTATCACGTCACCACTAGACAACATATTTATTATATCAAACTGGATACTACTATTATAGACATGACCTGATGATAATATGCTAGGAGGTGATGGTATTAAAATATGTCATTGTTATATTTCTACATATTATTAAAGTTCTATTATATGGTATCACTAGTACATAAACATGTATTATATATTATTATCATGCTTGTATTACTATAGTACATATTACTGCCTCCTTCATTTTACCACTCACTAGGTCGCTTTCTGACGACCCTGGGTTTGCGTGCCCAGGTTGGAGATCCGAGTTATCGTATTGTCCGATAGTCCATTGGGTTCACATAGGAGACTCATCATCGAGACCATTCATAGGAATCTTTGTGATTTATTTCTGTTATCTTATTTATCCCTGTTTTCCTATCTGATATGATCACTAACATCTTTTTACAGGTATTCTTGTACTTATTTCCTGCTGGAACCCTTGTGTATATGGAGATTATGTCCTGTACTGAGGCTTAACGTACGCGTGAGGGTGTTTTCACCTCGCGTATGTACGTCGCCATAACGTCCCCGTACTTGCGGGATCGGGGCGTTACAGTTTGGAAGCTCAGTTATTTTTTTAGGGAAACAATTTTTCACAGACGATGAAGCATACAACTTATACAATTCTTATACAAGGAACAAAAATTTTAGCGTGAGAAGAAAAGGAATAGATAAGTACGGAGACCTTCTCATGAAGTTATTTGCAGAAAATTTTATTGCAATAAGGAGGGTGTGAAGAAGTTGTGTGACAAAAGATAAGACGAGCTACAATTCTCAGCATACTTATATTTGATTTTACGTCTTTTTGAGCACCAAACTCCTCATTGTATAACGCCATGAAAATTGGACCAATCGGGTCTCCTTCATCGCATTTACAAAATCGTCTTAAATGTGTTTTTTGAATTTTCTTATGAATTCGCACATAGGCTTTAGGCTCGATCTCATAAGATGAACCTTCAGTTCTTTCTTACCTATAGATGCAGAAACATTAAAAACAATAGTATAAAAATCAAGATGTAGTACTTTAAATAAAATTTGAAAAGAAAAAGACTATGACCTTGGTCGCAACAGTCTTTAATAAACTATAATACACTCCGACGAAGGTCGCTATGATATATTAAACTGCGACAGTGGTCGCAATTTTCTAATTAAACTAAATAATTAACCAATGAGGCCTTTGTTTCTTCGGACTGCGATGAGGGTCGCAGTGTCCTATCAAGCTAACATAGTAGAACATAAAACATTGGGTCCAAGGTCGCACTGTTATATTACACTGCGACAGAGCACGCAATTTTCTAATTAAAAAATAATTTATCATGAAGTGACCTTTGTTTCTACATACTGCGACCAGGTCGCAGTATCTTGTTAGGCTAACTTATTAGAACAGACTGTGATCAGACACCCAAAAAGAGAAAACGGACGGGAACACTGCGACATCAGTCGCAGAGTTTAAAAAAATAATCTTACAATAGAACGAATGTTAATAATTATTAAAATAAATATTTTTTAAAGACTGCGACTAAGGTCGCATAAACCTAAGAGCTAATACAATCTGCGACCCAAATAGACAAAAAAGAGAATGAAAAAAATAACTTTTGACCATGGTCGCTGTTGCAAAAAATTAAAAAACTAAAAAAATAAATCTCTAATAAGATCATTAATTCCTATTTTTATTTTCAACTTAAACTGTGACTTGTATTAAAGATTCTTACTTCTTTAAATTAAAAAAAACGACTCTTTCTCTCTTATTTGCGACATGGTCGCAAGCTTTTAAAAAAAAAATTAACTAATTGTTGTAAAACTCCGAGAAATATAACACCAAAGTAGAGAATTCTAGAGACAAAGTAGAAGTAGGAATTCTTATTGATTTTTGAAGTGTGTACATTGAAATGAATCAGGAAGGGTCTATTTATAGGAAAACCTTGAGGTACTATGCAGCCACTACTATACAGTCATTATGCATGCTTACGTCATTACTTGCATCAGCGCATAGTAAACTCATTAATGGTGCATAGTAAAGATAGGCAGCCATCGTTTCATAATACTCTCCCTTGGCTGCCAACCATGATGTCTCATTAAAAATCTTGCTAGGAAAACCCAGTGGGACAAAATCATAGCGAAGTAAAAACGAGTACATCATTTCTATATACGTGTTCTATACTGCCTCATTAAAAATCTTACCAGGAAAACCCTGTGGGACAAAATCATAGTAAGGGAAAAAGAGTGCAGCCACGTAAGCTCCCCCTCAAGTTGACATGAGTAGTTCTTCTTCATAAGTCTCGCATAATAAGCTTCTGAGAGTTGTAGTGGGAAGTGCCTTTGTAAAGAGATCTGCCACATTATCACTTGATCGGATATACTGAATATTAATTTTCTTATCCTTTTCAAACTCTTGGCTGAATGAGAAGAACTTCGGGGGTATATATTTGGTACAGTCGCTTTTGATGAATCCTTCCGTCATTTGAGCGACGCATGCAGCATTGTCTTCAAACAGTACTGTTGGACCTCTGTTGACTTGTAATCCACAAGTTTCTTGGATGTGTTGAGTTACAGACCTTACCATACACATTCTCGACTTACTTCATGGAGTGCTACGACTTCAGCATGATTAGAAGAAGTGGCAATAAGCGTCTACTTTTGTGAACGCCAAGAGATCGATGCACCTCCACATGTGAACACATATCCTGTTTGAGACCTACCTTTATGTGGATCTGATAAATAACCTGCATCTGCATGACTAATTATTTCTTTTTTTGATCCTCTGGAATAAAACAAACCAAAATTAGTTGTTTCTCGAAGATAATGAAATACATGTTTAATACCATTCCAATGTCTCCGTGTAGGAGATGAGCTAAATCTTACTAATAAATTTGTAGCAAATGCTATATCTGGTTGGATACAATTAGCCAGATACATAAGAGCTCCAATTGTACTTAGGTATGGTACTTCAGGACCAAGAACCTCTTCATTATCTTCACGAGGGCGAAATGGATCCTTTTTCACATTCAATGATCTAACAACCAATGGAGTGCTTAAAGGATTTGTTTTATCCATGTTAAAGCGTTTCAAGACCTTTTCAGTATAATTTGATTGATGCAAAAGTATTCCACTTTGCAAGTGTTCAATCTGTAGACAAATACAATATTTGATTTTCCCAAGGTCTTTCATTTCAAATTCATTCTTTAAATATATCATTGCTTCTAGGACTTCTTTATGAGTCCGGATGATATTTAAATCATTAACATATACAGCAATGATAATGAATTCGGATGTTGTTTTCTTTATAAAAACACATGAGCATATAGGATTATTCACATATCCTTCTTTTACAAATAATCGCTTAAGCGATTATACCACATGCGCCCTGATTGTTTAAACCCATATAACGATCTTTGTAATTTGATCGAATATAATTTTTTTGGTTTTGAACTTAATGCTTCAGACATTTAAATCCTTCAGGGATTTTCATATAAATATCGTTATCAAGTGACCCATATAAATAAGCTGTAACAACATCCATAAGACGCATTTCTAAATTTTTAGAAACTGCTAGGTTGATTAAATATCTAAATATAATTGCATCCATTACTGGAGAATACGTTTCTTCATAATCAATTCCAGATCTTTGCGAAAAACCTTGAGCAACAAGTCAAGCTTTATACCTCACAATCTCGTTTTTCTCGTTGCGTTTTCGCACAAAGACCCATTTGTATCCCACTGGTCTCACGGCTTCAGACGTGAGGATAATAAGTCCAAATACTTTATGCTTATTAAGCGAATTCAATTCAGCCTGTATAGCGTCTTTCTTGACCAATCATGTCTATTTTGACATTCAGTGACGGATTTTGGTTCAGAATCCTCACTTCCGTTAACAATATCAGATGCTACGGAATAGGAAAATATTTCATTTATATTTTCCATCTCATTTCGATTCCATAATCCTCCTGTATTGACATAATCAATAGAGATCTCATGATTTTCTATATCTTCAGGATTTTTCATCTCTTGATTTGTCTTATTTTGTGTTTCTTCTGAAACACATTCTTGCACATTGGGATCATCATGCTTATCTGCTCCTTTTCTTTTTCGAGGATTTTTATCTTTGGAACCGATTGGTCTACCACGCTTCAGGCGTGTCTTAGACTCATTAGTGGCTTCATTCTCGGATTGTTCTTTTGGGATTTCAATCCGAGCAGGAGCATTTACAGCTGGTATATATGATTTAGTCACTCTTTTCGTATCAGTGAACGCATCTGACAATTGATTGGCTATTTCTTATAAATGCATAATCTTTTGCTCTTCTGTCTCACATTGTTTTGTGTGAGGATCAAGATGCAATAAGGATGGTTCACTCCATGTAATCTCCTTCTCCAACTGTTTCTTTTCTCCCCTAATGCTGGAAAAATTGCCTCATTGAAGTGGCAATCGGCAAACCGAGCCGCAAAAACATCACCGATTTTAGGCTCAAGATATCTTATAATAGAAGGAGATTCATAGCCGACATATATTCCCAGTCTTCTTTGAGGACTCATCTTTGTACGTTGTGGTGGAGCAATCGGTACATATACCGCACAACCAAAAATTCTAAGATGGAAATATTTGGTTCTTGACCAAATGCCAATTGCAGAGGGGAATATTCATGATATGCACTTGGTCTGATGCGAATTAATGCTGCAGCATGTAAAACTGCATGACCCCATACAGAAATAAGAAGTTTTATTCTCATTATTAATGGTCTAGCAATAAGCTGGAGTCGCTTAATCAGTGACTTAGCCAAACCATTTTGTGTATGTATATGGGCAGCAGGATGTTCAACAACTATTCCAATTGACATACAATAATCATTAAAAGCCTGAGACGTAAACTTACCAGCATTGTCAAGTCTAACTTTCTTGATTGTATAATCAGGGAATTGTGCTCCTAATCTAATTATCTGAGTAAGAAATCTCGCAATATCACGTTGCGAGTTGATAATAAGCAAACGTGTGACCATCTACTAGAGGCATTTAATCAACACCATAAAATACCGAAATGGTCCACACAGTGGGTGTATAGGCCCACATATATCACCTTGGATACGTTCAAGAAATGTAGGTGATTCTGTTTTTATTTTGGCTGGTGATGGTCTTATGATTAATTTTCCTAGAGAACAAGACTCACATGGAATTTTACTAGTTTGAAGGATCTTCTGACCTTTTAATGTATGTCCATGTGAATTCTCAATAATTCTTCGCATCATCATTGAACCAGGATGACCTAAACGATTATGCCACAGAGTTAATATTTCTGTATCTTCTTTAATTACCATATGTGACTCTATCACATTTTTATATGTATAATGCAATCATGAGGAAAGCTTTGGTAGTTTTTCTAATATGTACTTTTTTCCTGATACATAAGTAGTAAGATACATATACTTCATATTTTCTTCAGTTGTAGACTGAGTATCATATCCATGAAGATATATATTATTAAAACTCAACAAATTTCTTTTAAATTTTGGTGAAAACAAAGTATCTTTTATGAAAAACTTTGTTCCATTTGGCAATATGAAGCTGGCTTTACCAGTTCCTTCAATCAAGTCTATACGACCTGATATTGTATTAATAATTGCCTTTATTGGTTTTAAATCGGAGAAGTACCTTTTATATTTGAGAATAATGTGTGTTGTACCACTATCCGGTATGCAAATATCTCCAGTTTCGATCTTAACTTCATCATTAGAATAATCTATATCAAGATTCATGCAAAATAAATAATTTGATGAGAATAAAATTTGAAACATATTATTATAAGTAAAATATTTCATTCAAAGATAAATTTGAAAATTACAAATAACAAAACATAGTAATACAATCATATATCTAATTATCACCAGTATCTATAGAATCATGATGGGTTGAGAGATCAGCAAAATCATCAGTAAAATCTGAAGCATCAAGATGAGTTGAATCATTCATAGGATAATCATGTTCAGTGAAATTCACTTCCTTCTCTTTTCCTTTCAAGGATGCCTTGTAAAGCTTACAAAGGTGCTCCGGTATTCGGCACACTCGAGACCAGTATCCTTTAGAGCCACATTTATAACAGGACTCTTCAGGATTCCGAAGAGAACTTTCACGAACATCTTTTCCTTTATCATGTCTTTCTATATGATGCTTCTTGTGGATCGCATTATTCTATGAAGGGTTGTAAAACCATTTCGACCGCGCCCACGGTCACGGCCACAGCCACGACTACGTCCATGGTCACGACCATAATTATATTCTCGTCCATAATTTTTAGAAAATGCAGCATTTGCTTTTGGAAATGCTGCTGAACCAGTAGGACGAGATTGATGATTTTTGAATCAAAAGCTCATTATTCTTCTTTGCCACAAGAAGAGATGAAATTAGTTCAGAATATTTTTTAAAACCACGCAACCTACATTGTTGTTGCAGTGTTATATTAGATGCATGAAATGTGGAGTAAGTCTTCTCTAGTATTTCTTCATCTGTGATATCCACCCCACAGAATTTCAATTGGGATACTATTCTGAACATTACAGAGTTATAACTGAAATCACCTAGAGGGGGGTGAATAGGTGATAATGCTAATCTAGTGAACTTAATGCGGAATTTAAAAATTAATTGCAATTACATACAAGCAAGTAATTTAAGCAAAGAATATAATGCAAGAGATAAGAGCAAGTAAACCAAATGCAAACACCGAGAATTTTTCTGAGGTTCGAGCACCCAGCTCTACATCCCCGCCTTCACCCAGAAGGATTTCTAACCACTATAATTTCACAAAGAGTTACATTCACACTGGAGTACCCAACTCCACAATCTCAAGTACAAGTTCTCTCTTGGTGATCAAAAGACCACAAACTATCTTTTGCAAACGCCTCTTTCCCTTACAAGAGCCCTGTAGAGTAATGGTTAGAATTGAAGCTCAAATAGTATAAGTGCAAAAAGGAATGAATTAGAGAGAGTTTAGAAAATAAAACTTCAGCGATGAGAGAATCTTCAGCACAAAAACCAAGGACCAAACTCTCTTGAAAACTTTTGAAAACTTTTGAAACTTTTTGTATAATGCTTGTTGTTAAAAACATAACCCTAATCACCCCTATTTATAGGAGAGGGCTAGGGATTAAAAAGTAAACTCATATAATGTTAATTAGGAAGAATTTGACCCATAAATATCCCCTAAATTCGTTTAGAAACGAAAAACAAATTTAAAACATGTTTAAAAGCTAGCCGTTATGGCTGAAACGGCTACCTCGGTCGACCGGCCAGTCGACCGGGATTCAAAAAAGAGCCGTTACAGGCTCTCGGTCGACCGTCCAGTCGACCGAAACAAACAGAGAGTGACACCACTTCAGTCGGCCAGCCGCTCGGTCGACCGAAGTCTTCGGTTGTAACGCCCCGATCCTGCGGGTACGGAGACGTTACTGCAACGTATATACGCAGGTCAGAAATACCCTCACGTATATACGCTAAGCATCAGTACAGGCAAGAATCAGAGTACGGAAGCAAGTGGTGCATTATACATTCCAACACATGAGTACAATTACAAAGTTATCACCAGAGGTGATCCAATATTACATGAATATTACATCACTGACATACGCAATTGCGAGATTACAAGCAGATATACAAGGATGAATAGTACAAGGGCACTCACGAGTTTACTAAAGGAAAACTCGAGAGGCACACAGGGGGCATGGAAGAATAGAGCTCTGAACGGTCTGCTGGAGATCCACGCTACCGCTGCGCCACTCTGATCAGCAACTGGGAGAATCCACACGCTCCAAGCTCCATGACCTGGACATGAGGATCCAGGGGAGTCAGATGAAACTCCCCAGGCGAGTGGTGATACTAAAGCCAAGTGGCGAGCAAGGGTAAGCACATGTAAAGCGATAAACCAAATAAAGCCGAGGACGAGCAAATCTGATTGTATGGTTTCAGATCACGGCTCCATAAGACTAGTACGTCGAAGGAATAATCCAAACAAGGAAACCCTCATATATATACCCTTATCTTATGTCACCATAATCTAAGCACATACAACCAGACTGCACTCAAGACATGATAAGATAATAAGCAGGAGGCAAGTGGATACAAGGAATAGAGCAGGGCATGAGCAGTTAATATAATAGTACTCATAAAACCGGAAATCCGACGTAAAATCCAGGACAAGCAAATATAGTAAGGCATATCACAGATTCATAGCCGTTTAAGTCGCAGGCTTCAGTATGCGTCCCATTCCACATACCTCTACTTACAACTTAAAGAGCCGGTTATTAGACACTTTATTATTACTCGTCTTACCCTGATATCTAGCTATGTGAACTAGCGTCCCAGCACACATAGATCCATATCCGAGTAAAGCAAGGTTGTTATTGGAAACCAGCGGGGTATCAACGAACTATGTTTACAGTGGGTCCCGTACATACCCGGGACCACGGCCCAGGATTGTTCCGTTGCTTGGTGACGGAACCTGCCGCAAGGCTAACAGGAGGGACTTATGTATGCCCTTATCATGATTCAGGAGGAGGGAGCCAGCACTCCCCTCGGTCGCCTGGAGGCCCACAGGTCAGACCGGAAGTTTTAGTTGCACAACATGCCTAATACCACTGTAAACACGAACACATATTGATAGCCGCATGTTTCCCCCGACCCGATGCAAGTTGTTCCTTTTATGATTTATTAGGTTAATTATCAATTTACGGGAATAACAGGAGCAGGACATGATCAGGAATTCAGGAGTTCAGGTCACTGTATATAATACAGATAACAGGTCACTGATCATGATACAGGATATCAGGTCACTGTACATAGTACAGGATAACAAGACAGGGTTCCCGTAAATGTGATAATCACAGGTCAAGTATATCATGCTGAGTGTCAAGTGATAGCATGACAAGATGGTGATATTAGACAGGTAACCAGTCAGGTCAAGAGATTGATAATAATCTGGTGGCAAGTCATGTCATAACAAGGAGTCTTGCCAAGAAGTAGCATGTCAGGTGTTAGATGATAATACATCAGTTGTCAGGTGATATACATGTGTTAAAAGTAATATGAAAACGACAAGTAGTATAGACAGGTGTCAGGCATGAAGTAATGGCATGGGGTAGAATAGTAGCTGAGCACAAACAAAGCGGAGCTGAGCAAGCTGGAAGTACAGACAGCAAACAGTATTTAACACTGGAGCGTCTGGCGAGGTTACCGGGACGACTCGACTGAAGTACGAGCAGTAAATCCGGCAGCAACTCGCCTAGACGAATCTAGTGGTAAAGCGCTGAACGCTGATCATGATAACCAGGCGGAGCTGAGAAACCTGACGATCCCAATCACGCCTCTTTCGAGACAATGAGTGACCGGAGGCTGAACTGAGAGACCTGCCAGTCCCAATCACCTCTCTTTCGAGATAGTGAGTGACCGGAGGTTGAAGGGGTCCGGAAGCCAAGTATGGTATAAGGCAGTACAATACATCACAGGCATGGTATGAGTACAAGAAGTAAAGTACCCTAGTACAAGCATTCGTCACAGAGCAATACATGTCCAGATATTGGCACTCGGCCATACACAGATACAGGGACTCAGCCCAATACAAAATACATGGAAACATAGAATAAAATACATGTCGACCCGACGAAGCGGGGAAACCCAAATGGAGGCGAGAGCGAGAACACTCGCCCAACCAATAAAATAGGAAAGCAAGAGGATAGCGAGATTACTCGCCTAAAATATGGTGAAATCTCTGATATCCGGAATCCAGGAGGTCAACGCTTCAATGCGTTAGAGAGAAGGTAATAGGTAGAGGGGGGATCAGGAGAGAGAGAATAAGAGAGAGAGAGAAAGAGGAGAGAAGGTGACATCCAGCAAGTGATAAGCCATGTAATAGCCATATACATAATACATGACCCGAGAATAATGTTCATGTACAAAGAAGGAATCAACAATAGTCAACAGCCAAGATTAGTCGACTAGGGGAGTTAGTCGACTAATAGAAAGGGCAAGTCGACTGATAGGCTGCGTTTCAGAAAAAGGCTGACGTTTCAAGAATGGCGTTTCAGGATGGGTTAGTCGACTAGGAACAGGGTTCAGTCGACTAGTCTGCTGCGTTTCGCAAAACGGCGTCTCACGAAGTCGCGTTTCATAGGTCCGCGTCTTGCCACAAGTCCGCGTCTCATGAATCCGCGTTTCATAAGTCCGCGTCTCACCAGAAAGAGTTAGCCAATTTGGAATGAAAGAGCAGGTCGCGTTTCAAGAAAGAGCGCGTTTCTCAAGGTCGCGTCTCACATGGTCGCGTCCCACAAGGCCGCTTTTCCAAGAGGCACGTTTCCCAGATTCGCGTTTCCAAGATTCGCGTCTCAGGAAAGTTAGTCGACTAGGGAGAAGGATCAGTCGACTAGAAGGTTGCGTTTCAGAATATCAAGGCAGCGTTTCACAGGATTAGTCGACTGGGAAGGAGGGCTAGTCGACTAATAAGGGAAGTTAGTCGACTAATGACCAAGTCAAGTCGACTAACAGAGTGCAAATCAGGGAGCAGGATCCTGTTAAGTGCTGAGTTCACTGATATGAAAATGCAAGGGCTCTGATGAGTCATCCAAGTCTTGGAGAGTGAAGTTACTCGTCCAAAACGCCATCTAGAAGCAGGGAAAAACACAAGTGAAGGAGATGGGTCCTTGGTTGAGTTGTCGTTAACTATCACCAAAACGATCACCGGAATAATCGCGAACGATTATTGGAAGATCCACGGCGATGTCTCCAACGAAGAGAAGCTCGGCCCCAATCCAAAAGGAGTGGCCGGCCCCCAGAGTCATGCAGGTGATGAAGAAGAACACGGCCCCCAATCCGAAGGAGTCGGCCGGTCTTTACCAGAGAAGGAAGGAGATGGTGATAGTGATGATGCTTGGTTCACTGCTGCAAGAAATGGAGGAGAAGATGAAGGGAAATGGTGGAGAACAAGTTGGCCAAAGGAGGGAGCATCAAGGCTGCGTTTGTTGCCTTTGCTCTCTGAAAACAAGGAGGAAGAAGAGAGAAAGAAGAAAAATGAATGGAGAGAGAGGGAGGGGGTATTTATAGGCAAAGGAGCAATAATGGCAAGTTTGACTTTGGGGATGCCAAGTGAGACTTGTTCTCCCCACTCAAACGCAGCCCACAAAAGCAAGATGGCGTTTAGGCCAAAATTAGCCTAACGCGGGAATAAATGCGGCGTTTCAAGGGAGAAGCAAGGTGGCGTTTCACAAAAGGACAAAAAGGCATGATGCTTGATGGGAGTTGGTGGCAGCACATTAAATGAAGTGTGGGGAGAAGTGAAGAGAAGATCTTTGCATTAAATGCAAGATCCAAGGATGGTGAAGCCGGCGTTTGAGGAAGGAAAAAATGGAAAAAGACAAAATGGAATATCAAGGCAAAATCCCGGTATCTGGGAAAACACCAAAAACTCCGGAAAACCTCAAAAATAAAGTAATCCAGAAAGCTTCCCAAAAATTCTCAAAAATAATAAATATTATAAAATGATTTTTGGTGAAATCAGTTTTCAGAAATTCAATGCCATGTTCAAATTAAAATCCTGAAGTCCACCGTCAATCTCGGTCTACACCGGGTTGGCCGGGTTTTGATAAATTCTGAAAATTCTCAGAAAAAGTATTTAGATAGAAAATATTAATTTAAGAAATAATGTCTAAAGACACTATTAGAAATTCCAATCTGTTCGTAAATTAAAAATTCAGGAATCGGTCAACGAAACTGGCCGACACCGGTTTTGAAGATTTACAATTAAATCCAGGAAAATTCCAGAAAATTACAGAAAATCCAAAATATTGGAAAACGATGTTTGAAACTGAAATTGGTCAAATCGGATAACCAGAATGTCCAAATCAAGCAATACTCTAGGATCAAGTTTCCGGCTCAGACTAGGGCTGACTCCGAGTCCACGAATCCAAATCCAAGACAAAACTATCATATAAAAAATTCAAAATACAAAACAAATACAGGAAGTAAATCGAAAAATACGATCGAGAAATCTGAATACGCAACTAAGTACGTATTCCAGGAACGGGGTGTTACAATCCATCCACCTTACAAAAAATTGCGTCCTCGCAATTTCAATAAGGGGTGAAATGAACACAAAAAGATAGGAATGAGGATTATGCCAATCAAGATATGAATAACTATGAGCTGATCTCCCAGATTGACTAAACGGCTCACTCAGGACTATAGCATCGCTGCACTTCTGCCGTATACGTACATCCTCTGACGGTGCCATAATAATACTGATCTGATGTCTGCTTTAAAAAGAACACTGCCAGAACTTCAAAGGACTAACCATTCTGAACAATATAAAGTGAGCTGTCTTGGTAAGATAATCAATAATACTTCGATCAGACTGTGAGCTAAAGCTAATGAAATCCATAGTGCTGAAGTCCATAATATAATATAAAACCCTGCATAGTAAGATGTTATCCTTTTGCAGTAGAATCACTGACGGGCTGCATACTGGGCTTTGTTAACTCTGAAAGACGTAGCCAAGAATATAAAATAACTGTGAAGAATTTGGAATACTGACTTATGAATGATAAACCGACTGCAGATGAAACAGGAAGAAGATATCTGAGCCCTGCAAGATTTGTAGAATGGATCATTGACAAGGCCATGGCGATAGCTCAGATATAGTGATGGAACTCTGTTCAGCAGATCCATAAAAGCACGCTGGGCAGAAGAAATCCGAGGAATGGCTAGAGTGCTAAGCACTGAAGGGACTAGCCACGGATGAAACCAAGCCTAGATGAGGTCATCGCGTAACACAGCTTAGGTGTTAAACATTAGGGTGCGGCGAGGCTAACGCTCTGCGAGACTCGCATATAGCGAAGTTCACGCGACGAAGCCAGCGCGTAACACAACGCTAAATGCTAAGCACCAGGGTGCAGCGAAACTCACACCTGGTTAGGTTCACGGATGACTAGAACACGACCCTCGCTTAGCGAGGCTAGCGGAGCCTTTGGTCCATCAAATTAATAAAAACTGCCAGGAGTTATTGGCTCTGAGAATATGATCAAGAAATCACAAGAATAGAAACGAGTCTCGAATTCTGTCTTCTAAATAGTAACTTGACTGCAGATTAGCTCTGAGAATACCCGAGTTCCATGAACATAGTCCAAGAAATCATGATCGCTATTAGAGAAATAAAAATAGAAAATACCATAACTCTGTCTGCCAGAAGTCCTGATTCTGAATTACTGTTATATACTGACACTCCTCATGAAATGATGCAATCTATCTGACTATATAAGTGACGACTACTCTGCTTGATGTACTAGTCTTCCATGATGTATCCATAAATACAAGAATATAATGCAAGGCCGAAGATCTGCCCAGTATAAGATAATGTGATATACCAGAGTCGAGGAATGCCAGAACATAATGAGAGTGACTACATCTGCCCTGCTATTACCTCTCTAGCCACGCATATCTTAAGTTGGCATAAAGATCACGAAAATCAGAATAAATCAGAATAACAAAAATAGAAGAGATAGGAATCATGAAATAGGGAGAGAGATAGGACGGACTAGGATTGATGGTGATAGGACAATGAGGAGGATATGATATAGAGAATTTACCAACTCCCGGACATGCTAAAAATGAGAATAATTAGTTACGGTCAGTACTTCCAGAGTTCCTCTGCAGATATTGAATGCCCTTCCTGTTCTCACTCCATCATATTGAGCATCCGGACTTCCCCTCCAGTCAGATCATATGTTCGCTTCCCTTCACCTTGCGCCCTAACTCTTAGTCTCCTTTGTATACGACTCCATGCTGGATGCTGGGGATGAAGCGAGGTTATTCTGACAGTAAGTCCTAGATTCCCTCACGACGGTGATACTGGATGGGTTGATCTGATCGGTGTAATGTTCTCTGCTTCCTTGAACAGACCGTCACCTTTCAACTAATCTCTGAACCCGTGTATGACATAATTCATAACCTTTCTGGTGGTTGTGTTGTAGATGCCCAGCTCCAGACAATATCCACCGGTCATATGTTGTGGGCAGGGTTAGAGGGATGGCTTAGTAGTAGGGCGTCCAGAGGCCTGTCTGAGCCTTTACTTCCATCAATTAAGAGGGTCTCTTCACCAACTTCATCTGCAACTCATCCTAATCTTTCTCCTCTGGGTCCATTCCACTTCCCGGATGATGACTGAAGAACTTGAGAATACTCCTTGGGCTGCTTGGGGATAAGAAACATCCTGCTCTTCATCTTCATTTCTCACTTAAGATATTGCTTGCTCGGTTCTCCTTATCGGCCACCATGTAAAACACCGACCGACTTTGCCTTAGGAATTTTGCAGTGTACTTATTTACAATCCAATCTCCCTACCGCAATTTGATAAATCATTCTTTCATTTCTTCCTGGGCTATTACAGAGAAGAATCTTCCTATAGAAATCCTTCGAGAACTAGTCCCAAGTGTTGGGCTTTCCCAGTCTCGCTGCTTCCGCCAACTACTACATCCAGGCTACATCTTCTAACTGAATCTTGATCATTTTCACCTAGTTCTCGTCAGGGACCCAAGTTGATTTAGAAGATCCATCAGGTTTACTGACCACTGCTATGCATCCAGGGCTTCTCCATACTTGAAAAGATTGCCGGCAAGAATTTCCTGGAATCCGATAGGTTGTCTGGCTTCTGTTCCCGGAGTGCAACCAATAATCCTTGGTGCGGAACCTTCGTCTGTACTTGATCGTGTCTCATCATGTCTTGCAGAAACAGTCCCAATTAAGATTTTCTCCGTTAGGGTTACCGTAGGAAGAACCAGAACCGTTATGATTTCCCCAACTTTTCATGTCCGAGTTGGTCCAAGAATAACAAGAAACTGAAGTATGAAAGGATCGGAGAACTTCAGAATTCAAGGATAAGATTATCAAGAGAGAATGGATAACTTTGTACTTGTAGTTAGATTGTATAACCAAGACTCATGCATTCCAGTTGCAAATTTCTTTACCATTAATTTGCCGTCTGGACGTACTGAGGAGGTGAGAGCCTAAGCTCTGATACCAACCTGTAACGCCCCGATCCTGCGGGTACGGAGACGTTACTGCAACGTATATACGCAGGTCAGAAATACCCTCACGTATATACGCTAAGCATCAGTACAGGCAAGAATCAGAGTACGGAAGCAAGTGGTGCATTATACATTCCAACACATGAGTACAATTACAAAGTTATCACCAGAGGTGATCCAATATTACATGAATATTACATCACTGACATGCGCAATTGCGAGATTACAAGCAGATATACAAGGATGAATAGTACAAGGGCACTCACGAGTTTACTAAAGGAAACTCGAGAGGCACACAGGGGGCCTGGAAGAATAGAGCTCTGAACGGTCTGCTGGAGATCCACGCTACCGCTGCGCCACTCTGATCAGCAACTGGGAGAATCCACACGCTCCAAGCTCCATGACCTGGACATGAGGATCCAGGGGAGTGAGATGAAACTCCCCAGGCGAGTGGTGATACTAAAGCCAAGTGGCGAGCAAGGGTAAGCACATGTAAAGCGATAAACCAAATAAAGCCGAGGACGAGCAAATCTGATTGTATGGTTTCAGATCACGGCTCCATAAGACTAGTACGTCGAAGGAATAATCCAAACAAGGAAACCCTCATATATATACCCTTATCTTATGTCACCATAATCTAAGCACATACAACCAGACTGCACTCAAGACATGATAAGATAATAAGCAGGAGGCAGGTGGATACAAGGAATAGAGCAGGGCATGAGCAGTTAATATAATAGTACTCATAAAACCGGAAATCCGACGTAAAATCCAGGACAAGCAATATAGTAAGGCATATCACAGATTCATAGCCGTTTAAGTCGCAGGCTTCAGTATGCGTCCCATTCCACATACCTCTACTTACAACTTAAAGAGCCGGTTATTAGACACTTTATTATTACTCGTCTTACCCTGATATCTAGCTATGTGAACTAGCGTCCCAGCACACATAGATCCATATCCGAGTAAAGCAAGGTTGTTATTGGAAACCAGCGGGGGTATCAACGAACTATGTTTACAGTGGGTCCCGTACATACCCGGGACCACGGCCCAGGATTGTTCCGTTGCTTGGTGACGGAACCTGCCGCAAGGCTAACAGGAGGGACTTATGTATGCCCTTATCATGATTCAGGAGGAGGGAGCCAGCACTCCCCTCGGTCGCCTGGAGGCCCACAGGTCAGACCAGAAGTTTTAGTTGCACAACATGCCTAATACCACTGTAAACACGAACACATATTGATAGCCGCATGTTTCCCCCGACCCGATGCAAGTTGTTCCTTTTATGATTTATTAGGTTAATTATCAATTTACGGGAATAACAGGAGCAGGACATGATCAGGAATTCAGGAGTTCAGGTCACTGTATATAATACAGGATAACAGGTCACTGATCATGATACAGGATATCAGGTCACTGTACATAGTACAGGATAACAAGACAGGGTTCCCGTAAATGTGATAATCACAGGTCAAGTATATCATGCTGAGTGTCAAGTGATAGCATGACAAGATGGTGATATTAGACAGGTAACCAGTCAGGTCAAGAGATTGATAATAATCCGGTGGCAAGTCATGTCATAACAAGGGGTCTTGCCAAGAAGTAGCATGTCAGGTGTTAGATGATAATACATCAGTTGTCAGGTGATATACATGTGTTAAAAGTAATATGAAAACGACAAGTAGTATAGACAGGTGTCAGGCATGAAGTAATGGCATGGGGTAGAATAGTAGCTGAGCACAAACAAAGCGGAGCTGAGCAAGCTGGAAGTACAGACAGCAAACAGTATTTAACACTGGAGCGTCTGGCGAGGTTACCGGGACGACTCGACTGAAGTACGAGCAGTAAATCCGGCAGCAACTCGCCTAGACGAATCTAGTGGTAAAGCGCTGAACGCTGATCATGATAACCAGGCGGAGCTGAGAAACCTGACGATCCCAATCACGCCTCTTTCGAGACAGTGAGTGACCGGAGGCTGAACTGAGAGACCTGCCAGTCCCAATCACCTCTCTTTCGAGATAGTGAGTGACCGGAGGTTGAAGGGGTCCGGAAGCCAAGTATGGTATAAGGCAGTACAATACATCACAGGCATGGTATGAGTACAAGAAGTAAACTACCCTAGTACAAGCATTCGTCACAGAGCAATACATGTCCAGATATTGGCACTCGGCCATACACAGATACAGGGACTCAGCCCAATACAAAATACATGAAAACATAGAATAAAATACATGTCGACCCGACGAAGCGGGGAAACCCAAATGGAGGCGAGAGCGAGAACACTCGCCCAACCAATAAAATAGGAAAGCAAGAGGATAGCGAGATTACTCGCCTAAAATATGGTGAAATCTCTGATATCCGGAATCCAGGAGGTCAACGCTTCAATGCGTTAGAGAGAAGGTAATAGGTAGAGGGGGGATCAGGAGAGAGAGAATAAGAGAGAGAGAAAGAGGAGAGAAGGTGACATCCAGCAAGTGATAAGCCATGTAATAGCCATATACATAATACATGACCCGAGAATAATGTTCATGTACAAAGAAGGAATCAACAATAGTCAACAGCCAAGATTAGTCGACTAGGGGAGTTAGTCGACTAATAGAAAGGGCAAGTCGACTGATAGGCTGCGTTTCAGAAAAAGGCTGGCGTTTCAAGAATGGCGTTTCAGGATGGGTTAGTCGACTAGGAACAGGGTTCAGTCGACTAGTCTGCTGCGTTTCGCAAAACGGCGTCTCACGAAGTCGCGTTTCATAGGTCCGCGTCTTGCCACAAGTCCGCGTCTCATGAATCCGCATTTCATAAGTCCGCGTCTCACCAGAAAGAGTTAGCCAATTTGGAATGAAAGAGCAGGTCGCGTTTCAAGAAAGAGCGCGTTTCTCAAGGTCGCGTCTCACATGGTCGCGTCCCACAAGGCCGCGTTTCCAAGAGGCACGTTTCCCAGATTCGCGTTTCCAAGATTCGCGTCTCAGGAAAGTTAGTCGACTAGGGAGAAGGATCAGTCGACTAGAAGGTTGCGTTTCAGAATATCAAGGCAGCGTTTCACAGGATTAGTCGACTGGGAAGGAGGGCTAGTCGACTAATAAGGGAAGTTAGTCGACTAATGACCAAGTCAAGTCGACTAACAGAGTGCAAATCAGGGAGCAGGATCCTGTTAAGTGCTGAGTTCACTGATATGAAAATGCAAGGGCTCTGATGAGTCATCCAAGTCTTGGAGAGTGAAGTTACTCGTCCAAAACGCCATCTAGAAGCAGGGAAAAACACAAGTGAAGGAGATGGGTCCTTGGTTGAGTTGTCGTTAACTATCACCAAAACGATCACCGGAATAATCGCGAACGATTATTGGAAGATCCACGGCGATGTCTCCAACGAAGAGAAGCTCGGCCCCAATCCAAAAGGAGTGGCCGGCCCCCAGAGTCATGCAGGTGATGAAGAAGAACACGGCCCCCAATCCGAAGGAGTCGGCCGGTCTTTACCAGAGAAGGAAGGAGATGGTGATAGTGATGATGCTTGGTTCACTGCTGCAAGAAATGGAGGAGAAGATGAAGGGAAATGGTGGAGAACAAGTTGGCCAAAGGAGGGAGCATCAAGGCTGCGTTTGTTGCCTTTGCTCTCTGGAAACAAGGAGGAAGAAGAGAGAAAGAAGAAAAATGAATGGAGAGAGAGGGAGGGGGTATTTATAGGCAAAGGAGCAATAATGGCAAGTTTGACTTTGGGGATGCCAAGTGAGACTTGTTCTCCCCACTCAAACGCAGCCCACAAAAGCAAGATGGCGTTTAGGCCAAAATTAGCCTAACGCGGGAATAAATGCGGCGTTTCAAGGGAGAAGCAAGGTGGCGTTTCACAAAAGGACAAAAAGGCATGATGCTTGATGGGAGTTGGTGGCAGCACATTAAATGAAGTGTGGGGAGAAGTGAAGAGAAGATCTTTGCATTAAATGCAAGATCCAAGGATGGTGAAGCCGGCGTTTGAGGAAGAAAAAAATGGAAAAAGACAAAATGGAATATCAAGGCAAAATCCCGGTATCTGGGAAAACACCAAAAACTCCGGAAAACCTCAAAAATAAAGTAATCCAGAAAGCTTCCCAAAAATTCTCAAAAATAATAAATATTATAAAATGATTTTTGGTGAAATCAGTTTTCAGAAATTCAATGCCATGTTCAAATTAAAAATCCTGAAGTCCACCGTCAATCTCGGTCTACACCGGGTTGGCCGGGTTTTGATAAATTCTGAAAATTCTCAGAAAAAGTATTTAGATAGAAAATATTATTTTAAGAAATAATGTCTAAAGACACTATTAGAAATTCCAATCTGTTCGTAAATTAAAAATCTAGGAATCGGTCAACGAAACTGGCCGACACCGGTTTTGAAGATTTACAATTAAATCCAGGAAAATTCCAGAAAATTACAGAAAATCCAAAATATTGGAAAACGATGTTTGAAACTGAAATTGGTCAAATCGGATAACCAGAATGTCCAAATCAAGCAATACTCTAGGATCAAGTTTCCGGCTCAGACTAGGGCTGACTCCGAGTCCACGAATCCAAATCCAAGACAAAACTATCATATAAAAAATTCAAAATACAAAACAAATACAGGAAGTAAATCGAAAAATACGATCGAGAAATCTGAATACGCAACTAAGTACGTATTCCAGGAACGGGGTGTTACATCGGTCGTCCGCCCGGTCGGCCGAAGAACGTGCACACGGATACGCATCCAACCTGCCAGAAAACCAGTCGACTGGGTCGGTCGAGAGAATTGACCTGACAAGTGTCGGTGACCGGTCGGTCGACCGGCTCAGGCCAAAAGTCAAAACTGAACAAGAATTTTAAGGATATTTTGATATCTAATAAAATATTTTTGATTAGAGATATATATAAAACATAAATTGAGTTTGTAATCAAAAGGCTTTGTATTAAATTATTTTGTATATATTTATAGGAATATTTCTAGGAAATGTATGTGCGCAAAAACGTGTGTGTTGGAATATAGAGCTTCAATCCTAATCACTATTCTTTAACAAAACTATAAAATTAGAAACAAAACTGATGAAATCTCATGAGCAATCTTGAAGTCTTGAGCCATGCAAAGCCTAGTTAGAGCTTCTCTTCTATGTTCCTTACTTGATGTGTCATAAGCCTTCTTTGCTCCATGAACTTAGAATTTCTTGCAAAAGCTAAGCAATGGCCTCCAAATATGGTACAAAACCTGAAACTTATCTTTAACAAACTTATTAGTACCAAATAGCTCTTATTTGTTTTGTTATCATCAAAACTCTAAACAAATGGAAAGTGTAACCTTTTGGGCCAACAATAACCGCTAACTTTCTTAAAATCTTGGAAGCGCAAAGCATTCCATTCATCACGGGTGGCAGGGAGCACAACTTCTTTTTGATGATCAAATCTTTTTTTGAGATTTTTTCATAAGATACTTGGGTCTCTTACAGTGAGATATTCACATTTTAAACTTTCATTAAGATGTCTGCGGATAAAGATCGTCGCCTTTGCCTTATCTTGTGACGACGTAGAGCTTATTTCTTTAATAGTTTCAGTGAGACCCATTGACTCGAGATGCATCTCAATATCAATAACCCAAGACATATAATTTCTTTCTGTGATATCAAGTGGAATGAACTCAAGCTTTGCAAAGTTTGACATGGTGATAACTATAACAAAATATAAAAATAATTAGAATCACAATATTTTATTTCTCAATAAAATAAAAAAAACTCACATGTCAATCATAATAGCTACAATCAAAAGAGGGAAGGTGAACATTAAATAAAAAGTACAGGTAAAATTCACTTGGATCCATATCTCCAAGAAAAACGATAGAAGTATTAATGATGATGACGGCAATAATAAACTTCAAAAATAAGCTACGCATCTTGCAAAAAACTCGAACACAAAGCTTTTGGAGATGATGAAAAATTTTGAGAATGAAGAGAGATTGAGAAGTGAGTTATGTGGTTTAGAATTCACTAATTTATAGGGTGAAAACTAGCCGTTTATAGCCGTTGGGGTTTATAGCCATTGGAGGAGAGAGAAAAACAATTTGGATTTTATACAACTAAATATTGTAATTAAGAAAATGATAAAATAAATGCATTGTGCTACATATATTTATGAGTTATAATATAGGCACGCCACTCTACTTGGTGGGTGTTTTGCAGACATAATTAATAAAGCAATAATTATTGAAATAAATATTGGCACACCACGCTACTCGGTAAACCTTTCAGTGGGTGTTTATACAGATATAAATAACAGAATATAAAATATACAATATTAGTAGTTTGGGGTTTAATTTACACAAGTATCAAATTAGAGGTTAGTAAAGATATCATAATCACATCACTTTACTATAAATAGGTGGCAGAGCCTCCTTTCATTATAGTAGTGGTGTTATATGAACATAATTAGTATAATAATCCAATTTCTTTTTCGTAATCACATCACATTTCTATAAATAGGTGGCAGAGCCTCCTTTCATTATAGTAGTGGTGTTATACGAGTATTATAAGTATAGTAACTTGCCATTTTTACCTTGAGATAATAGAGATAGAGGCTGAGACTTGTGATAGGACTTTTCCTTGAGAAATGGAAGTAGAGTTCGTGGCAAGACCTTTAGCTTAAGCTAATAGAGGCAGAGACTTGTGTGGTAGAGCCTTTTCCCTGAGCTTAAGCTAATGGAGGCAGAGACTTGTGTGGTAGAACTTTTTCCTTGAGCTGACGGAGATAGAGGCTGGAGACAGAACTAGAGTGATCGTGCTGATAACGTGTTGTAAAACTCCGAGAAATATAACACAAAAACAGAGAATTCTAGAGATAAAGTAGAAGTAGGAATTCTTATTGATTTCTGAAGTGTGTACATTGAAATGAATCAGGAAGGGCCTATTTATAGGAAAACCTTGGGGTACTATGCAGCCACTACTATGCAGTCACTATGCATGCTTACGTCATCGCTTGCATCAGCGCATAGTAAACTCATTAATGGTGCATAGTAAAGGTAGGCAGCCATCGTTTCATAACATTAATTTTTTTTTAAAATCAACATTCTTGAAAATTTTAAGAAAAACAGAATTTTCCTGAAAAAACTCAGTTCATCAAACACTTTTAAATGAAGTTAAATTAAAAAAATGGAATTTTCAGTAAAAACCAAAAAATTAAAGGGAATCAAAACTGAAAAAAATATAACTAATAATGGTTACAGAAAAAAACAAAAATATTCTAGGTTTTCCCTTTACCTTTTTCCACAGATTATTTCTTAGGCGCCATCTTGATCAGCTCTTTTTTTTTAAAAAAAAATTGAACGAAAATATTAGAAAAATTTGGAAACAATAACAGTAAGCTTTTCGAATTGATGAACTGAAAATTTTAGATATGTAATTTTTTGAAAAGGAAAGGTTTTACATACAGTAAAAAGTTGAGAGTGAGGGTAGTTTCGTCAAAGCGATTATTGAAGTGAATAATACTTACTCGGGCGGGAATTTTTTGGTTTTTGTCCGCCAAAATATATGACCAATTCATGGCTATTATGTCGCCACGTCCCGCAGACTGAGAAACTTTCTCAGCTGGCGGTTGAGGTACAGTAACCCCCCCCCCCCCACACACACACATATATATATATATTGTCCTTTCAAAAGGATTTGACCCCGAATCTTTCCCACTCACAACCCTCCGATATTCGAATACAAGATCCACTCCGTTGAAGTTAATATATATTATTTCAAGTATCTATAAAGCAAAAATCAAGTGTTTTGAATACGTTTTGCCCATCCATCAAGTAGGAAAAAACGGACAGCCTAAACAGTGAGTTGAATTATCGTCCCCAATTACCAAATTCGAATGCAAGATCCACTCCGTTGAAGTTAATCTATATTATTTCAAGACTCTATAAAGCAAAAATCAAGTATTTTGAATACTTTTTACCCATCCATCAAGAAAGAAAAACCGAATAGCCTAAATAGTGAGTTGATCTATCGTCCCTATTCACCAAACGGCACGGGCTATGGACTACGCTCCCTTTATACGGAGTGGCCTTTTGGAAAGCTCCCAACACTATTAGTATTTAATAAAAGATAAAATGAAAAAAGAACTGTGAACTCCAACCATGAATAGAAGTTCTCAATACTATGGTTTAGAAAGAAAATTTCTAACCCCACACATATCTATCATGAATCAATGGTAAAACGACCTGATTGAACAATGGTAACAGGAGTTCTCATGTTCAAATCTAGGGTACCATCTTTGTTTGAGAAACTGAAAAGAAAAATATTATTTAACTATCTCTTTTGGTTTAATTATAATAATAAATAATTTACTAATTTAGAAAGGTAGTTTAAAATGATTAATCCTGCAAAAAGCCCTGAGTTTACTGCAGTAAATTTGGGTGTACCGTACATCAAATCATCAGAACCGATGAAAGAGAGGTTTCCTCCCGTAATTCCTTCACAAATTTTCTCCGTCCGTCTGTCTGTCCATCTTGCTCTCCCTTCTGACACACAACACCCCGCACACACATACTCTTCAGCTCCCTTCCGCCCTCGCTCGTCTCTCTCTCAGCTTTTACCGCCAATAGAGCGATATGCTAGTACTATATACAAAACAGCACAAACGCCGACAGAGCGGTATGCTATTACTATATACCAAACAGCACAAACTACGGATCCGAAATGGACCCGACCCGCGTCTAACCCTGGTTATTAAGAGAGAGAGGAAGAGATGGGAGCGAGCCACGACCCCTTAAATCTCAACTCCGCTCAATTTTGACCCCTTTCTCGTTCTCATCTCTCTCTCTCTCTCTCTCCCCCAATTTTTTTTCCCTCCGCTCCCAATTTCTCCGAAGCAAATGGCTCGCTTGCTTCGCCCCTCGATCTGAAACCCTATTTTCTCCTCTCCTTTTGGATCTCGATCGAGGCGACGCGCGATCGGAGAGCGATCGGGAGATGGGTGCGGCGCCCGACTGCCACGTCCCCCACGGCCGGAGCCTAGCGGTGGCAGACGAGATCGGCGATGAGGACGGGGTGCAGCTGATGGGGGATTCGAAGTGGTGGCCGCCTGGGTTCCGATTTCACCCCACCGATGAGGAGCTGGTTCTCTACTATCTCAAGCGCAAGATCTGCCGTCGCCGGCTCAAGCTCCGCATGGTCGGCGATGTCGATGTCTACAAGTGGGAGCCTTGGGAATTGCCAGGTATTTTCAATTTTTTTCCTTGCTCAATTTTGAATTTTTTTAAAAATATGCTTCTTTTGTATTGGTTAGTTAGGTTTTAGGAAGTACTGATTGTATAATCTGACCAATTTATCTAAATTATGCAATAATTTATCTATTTTACTTATTTGGATCATTGAACACATGGAACTGGGTTTTCCTTTTAAGTGAAAGAAATTCGATTCCATCAATTATAGATATTGTTAATGAGTAGGTTTAGTGAGTGTTGGTTCCATGGTTATGTTGAATTGTTGAAGTTCTGACTTTTTCATAGTTGGAACAGTTTGTCTGTATTAATATCATCTTTCCCTGTCATGGATAAATGTTAACCTTGCATATAATTTGATTGTAGCTTGCTGAACAAATTTTACATTGAGTTCAATGATTTTACTGGGATTTTTTTCTTTTCCTTGCTCAAACTTTGTTTTTGTATAATATACTCGTTACCGTTAATATTAATGGTTAGTTGTTAGTAATTAGTTTTAGGAAGTTTTGATTCCATAATCTCACAGTTTCATCCAAACCTTGCAACCATTTCCCCCCTTTTACCTCTTGAGATCATCAATCTGAACTGGTTATTTGTTTTAAATCCATTAATCCTTGCATTGAAAATATGGAACCAATTGCTTTTTAGTTGGATGAAATTTGATTAGGTCATTTGAATTTTTTTTTGTTTTACTTTACTTGTTATTTGGTAGTTTTGCCAGTGTTGATTCCATGGTTAGTTTAAATCCTTTCAGTTTGATTTTTTCATATTAGAAACTTTTGCCGACCTCAATGTTAATGTGAATTTCCCCATCATAGATAACTGTTAGTTACATTTCTTTTGTATTTCTTTATCTTGTGAATTCATCTTGTTTAGAAATAAAAGAAAATTCACATGTCTGGATTCTCTTATCGCATCCACATTTGGTATGTCCAAATACTGAAGGGTCCCCACATTTCATGCTATGCTAATCAGATGTCCTTAAAAGTCTTCATTTCTCATATCTTGCATTTAATTTGGTGAGAACTCACCTGAACAATTTTGAGTTTGAGTTCACATGATTTTAATTGAATTTTACTGACAATATTATTGGCTAAATTGTCTAGAAAAATCATTGTTGAGAAGTGGCGAGAAGCAATGGTACTACTTCAGTCCAAGGGACAGGAAGTACCCGAATGGTTCGAGATCTAATCGGGCTACCAAGCATGGCTACTGGAAGGCCACTGGCAAGGACCGTACCATTTCACAGAACTCCAAGGCTGTAGGTAACAAGAAAACCCTCGTCTACTACCACGGCCGAGCTCCCAGAGGAGAACGCACCGATTGGGTGATGCATGAGTACACCTTGGATGAGCAGGTGCTTGTGAGCTGCAGCAATGTGCAGGTAGAACAAGCAAAAGTCCATACAAATTGAGCCCTTGTAATGTTGCTTTCATATCTAAATGTTAACTTATATATGTTTTGCTACTTATGCAGGAATGTTTTGCTCTCTATAAACTCTTCAGGAAGAGTGGACCTGGTCCCAAGAACGGAGAGCAATATGGGGCACCATTCAGAGAAGAAGAGTGGGAAGAAGATGTTCCTGATGATACTTTCAGGAACCAAACTAACATGGGAGACCAAACAAAGGAGCATCTTCAGAGTCATTTAGTTGATAGAGCATTAAATGTTGATAAGAACATGCATCCTGAAGATAGTTTCAGGAACCAAACTAACATGGGAGACCAAACAAAGGAGCATCTTCAGAGTCAATCAGTTGATAGAGCATTAAATATGGATAGGAACATACTTCCGAAATATGATCTTGAAGACATTTTGCTGCAAATGTCAAGAGAGCTAGATGTGGCGCCACATCATTCTGAATATTATTCTCTGAATGATGATATTCGAGACGATAGAGTCCGGAACCAAACTAACGGAGGACAGCAAACAAAGGAGCATCTTCAGAGTCATTCAGATGGAGTATTGTATGAGGACAGGAACACACTTCCGAATTATGATCTTGAGGATATTTTGCTCCAAATTACAAATGAGCTGGATGTGATTCCGGAGCATTCTGAATGTTCTCCATATGGTCCTCAGGTATGCAAGTTATATGCTGTTCCTTGTATTTTGTCCAACTTCTTGTAGTTACAGTTAAGATTTGCTAAACTTTCATTTCATGTTGGTTGTATGGATACACTGTTGTATCTGATCCAATTTTTGCATCTGATCCAATTTTCACTTATGAAGTGATAGAAATAATATAGATAAAATATTACCCTATATCTTAGTGAGGTTTCCCTAAGTGTTACAGTAACCTCTCTATTACGACAAATTTGAACATAATTTTGTTTGGAAAATTTAATTCTGTGAGATTTTGCAGTTATTTTACATTTTTGCTAATGTAGTTGACAATTTCTTCTTCGAACTATCAATATTGTTGCAGGCCAATAGTGAAGCAAATGTTGTTAGGGATGTGGTGGGTCCTCCATTGTATAAGGATGATGTTTCCATCCAACAAACTGGTGCTTGGTGTGAGTGTGGCGGTGAAATGACAACCTTTCAGGCGACACCCTCATCATCTTATGATCAACCAATAGAGATGCCAGAGGTAACATCCTTGATCAGTTGTCTGGTTCAGGGACAAGTTGTAGCCGATGAAGAATTTCTAGAAATGAAAGACCTAAATGATCCGGATTCCATAGATTGGATAACAGATGGTATCAGCAACAATGACCATATTCCTGTTACTGATGGGTTTGATCCAGATGATTATTTTGATGCACAAATGTACTTAGCTGATGCAATGGGACCTGGTCATGGAATAACTCAATATTCATGCTGGGATGGTTTTGGTGATGACGAATCACACAGCCACGCATCTCATATTACTACTGATCTCTGGACACAGGACCAGGTTTTTAACATGTCAACCGCTGTGGAGACGAATCAGTTTTTAAACCTGCCACCACCGGCTTCTTCAGGTGCTTAATCATCTTAGAATTCAGTCCACTGATCTGCTGTGCGCACTTGCAAATGTGCAGATGATCTTATAGCTGTAATACTTATCGTAATGCTTGAGGTGATTTCTCATTTGTATATGCTACTGAATTATGTAGGTTTGATGTATGCTAATGGAAGTCACTCAGATCCTGGTGGGGTTACACAAGGAGACATCAACAATATTGCTAGCCCTTCAGAATCTTGGTTGAGTTCAACACTCTCGGCCTTCTTGGATTCTGTACCTAGCAGCCCCGCCCTTGCCTCAGAAAATGCCTTGATTAGCAGAGCACTTGAACGTGTTTCGAGCTTTCGTGCAGGGCAGGCAATTGAGCGTATTTCGAGAACCGGGACTGGGCATATTCGAGAAGCTGCAGCTGCCGCAACAGGTACTAGTGCTGTTACTAGGAGGCAGGGTAACCAAAATGGCGGATTCCTATTTATCTCATTTCTTGTGGGTTGGGAGCTATCTTTTGGGTTCTCACTATTGGTGCCACAATTAAAGTTATCAAGGGTTTGTGGGTAGATTCATATCCTCTTAGCTTTTCAGGTATATTACTAGTTCGTTACATTATCAAGTTCATCATCAAAGGATGATACGGTCCCATGTTTAGGTATCATCAAATTATCAAAGGATTGCTACAAGTCCTATGTTTTGTAGTAGCTACCTGATAATATATATATATATATATATATATATATATATATATATATATATGTTCAAATATTTATAATTACTTTACAATGTACATTTTTTTTGGGTGGCTCAGAAATTCTTCTCGGAGTATATATTCTTACCACTGTAGCCTTTTAGGCGTTTATTGACAGAAATAATGCCAGCCGACAACATCATCTTTCTGTCCCAGTGGTTATTTCGAACCAGCGGTGCCATACCACTGGTATGATCATTCTGTTGAGAGGTTTGAATCAAGTGTCGGTTGTTGTTTTTTATTTGATATCTTGATAATGCTTTTATTACTGCTACTACAGATGAGTTTACTTCGTAAACTTCAAATAGTTGTTGCTTGAGACTTGAGAGGGTCTCAGAATGAAGTTCTAGCTTTAGTGAGGGCCTGTTTGTTTCGTCGTAAGTTGTAAGTCGTAAAATTTCTTTTTCATTTTTTGCCGTTTGTTTTGCTGAAAAATAAGTTGCAAAATGTAACTCACTTTTTCTCACTTGCAGTTGTTACAGTTAAATTTGTGGTCATATAAATTTCACTTTTACACTCATATTTTTTTACTTACGGTTGCTACAGTTAATTTTGTGGTTATGTAAATTTCACTTGTAGTACACTTGCAGTTCAAACAGTTACTTGATAATCAATATATAATTTAACATTATTAAATATTTAATATTTTTAATAGCGTTTAATTGTTTTATTTAATTATTTTTATATTTTTAGTTTTATTATTTTTATATTATTTTAATATTTAATATTTAATATTGTTATTTAATACTTTATTATTTTATTAGTACTTATACCAATTTTTTATTATTTTATTTAGACTTAATATTTTATTATTATAATATAATAATATTATACTTCAATATAAAATTTATTTAATTATTTATTTTTTTAATATAAATAATTAATTTATTAATATTATAATGTACATTATTATATTAATATTTTATTATATTATTATTGTAATAATAATTCATTATAGTAATATTAAAATAATAATTTATTATTAAATTATAATTATATTTTACTTTGTTAATTTTATATTTTTATAATATTACAATAATTTAATATTATAATAAAATTTAAAGTATTTTTTAATATTATAATATGATAACTATATTTTATTATTTTTCTTAAGATTTTAAATGTTTTATTAGTATTCTTAAATTTTATTAATGTTCTTTATATTTTTTTAAAATTTATATTATTTATTTAGTGAATATTTTAGTAATATTTCACTGATTATATTAATATTTTATTAATATTATTGTTATAAATAAAATATTAAGATTGTTAATATTTTATCTTAAATTTATTAATACAATTTAATTTATAATAATAGATTTAATTTAATAGTATTTATAATATTTAATCACTGCTACAGTTAATTTTGTGGTCAACTCTTTTACTTACACTTTTACATTACCAACCAAACACCGTAAAATACAATATATTTTTCCATTTACACTTTCACATTATCAACCAAATATCGTAAAACACAACATATTTTTCCTGTTACAGTTCACTTTTTTCATTCTCATTTTACGACTTGCGGCGTTTTGTAGCGACACAAACATGCCCATAATTCTCAGAATGCTGAATCAATGCTCTAAAAATTTGCTGCATTTTTTGTTAGGTGCAGTTTTTTTTTTTGCCAGCATCCAAAGGCTATATTCCTTTTATTATCTTTGCTGAACTTTTCAGTCTATGGCTTCACAGGAAATTAAGCAGGTTATTTCTGAGGATCCATTTACATAGGAACCGGATCAAGTGTCTACAAAGACAATGCTCCTGTTTCTGAATCAGTACTAACAGATTATTACTTGTTTTGATGTACAACTATTCTTTACATTTAGCGCATGTGTGTGAGAAATACTAACCAAACACCGAAGAATACAATATATTTTTTTCGCTTATATTTTCACGTTATAACTAAACGAGAGAAAACTTATTTACACAAATTTTAATTTCCTTTCTTTTTTTCACATTTTTCTCTCTATTTTTCACAACACAGTTTTTTTCCACTTGCAACAAACTAAAAAGGCTCTTAGAGGAACCAGTTTCTGACATCGACACCATATAATGCGAGAAAGGATGAAATTCTTTGACTATTTTCTAAAATTGTGCTTCCACAATCAGAGTTTTTTTTTTTTTAACACTCAACAAGTTCGGAAACTTATATGACATTGATTTTTGTTTTTAAACGGCTTAAGAAAATATTTAGAAATTAGTTAACATATTTTGAAATTTCATGGAAATAAAAATCACATGTATTGATTTGAAATACAGTGATTTCATTAGAAAAGTTTGTTGAACGACAAACATGTATTAAGAATATAAATATGTACCAATGTATATAATATAGCAAACTTTATTTAAATAAAAAAATACATTGAACTTTTTGTGTATGTTCTTTAAATTAAAAAAAAAAAAAAAAAGTTTGTAATACTTATTCTTATACTTTTTACAGAAAATTTTGAATTCAAATTCAAATATTGATTTTATATGAAATTGAGAATATTATGCATATGCATGTATAATCACACGTATATGTACATAGTATAAGCAATTTTGATCTTCTTTGAAGACTATAATCCGTATTAATGTAACATTGTGATCTCGCTTTTGTGTTCTGTCTTGTTAGATATGACTTGGGCCACAGTTATCGGACTTTGTGGCTGAAATACTTGAAGTTATTTACACAGAAATATAGGGATCTTATAAAAACACTTGTTGAATAAGAAGCATGTATTGATACCCCATGTGCATTAAAATTATATGCAAATATAAGTAATATTCAATTATTCTCTTTTATGTTTTAAAATTACACAAATCATTCTTTTTTTTTTTTTTTTATAATGCTCATTTCTTGCTTTTCTTAACCGAAAATTTTAAAGTTCAAAGTGTTTCTCTAATTTTAATTTTTACGTATATGAAATTCAAGAATAATGCTGGCACATGTATTCACTTGCTTGCATGCAAACACATGTGCATTTGTTATATTTTTTTTTGGAACTGTGTATCCCGTGTCCATATCAACGTGTTGTACATCCACATTATCTACTTGATTAATGTAATCTGTATTTAATCTGCCTAATTTTGGACACCATTTATGTTTAATCAGAAACAATCTTCTGAATTTTTTATTCACCTCCTTTTACATGGACCAGCAATAGATCATGTCTATTTATTTATTTATTTTTGTTGCTTATTTTTTCTTTGGGCTTGCATTAGTGGGCCCCTTGAATTTTTAGTTCACTTTTCGGAAATTTCAAAATTGTTTTCTTCAAACAATACTCTACTGTAATATGATGCAAATAGATTTTGAACCTTAGATTTCCTGTCAGCTACAAAGAGACATTACTATTTATGCTATAATGACACTTGGAACTTATTAACTGAGTATACATTAGATTCAAGAAAGACTGCTGTGTGGAATTAATATTTGTATTCGGAAAACACAACTCAACTTAACCAGTGCAGAACTCTTCATTCTAACGTATGATTATGGGAAGTTAGTCAAGTTTTGCTTAATTATTATTTCCTAAAGTGTGTGGGCCATGTCGAGCACGTGACTCACGTGATGCGCCCTCACTGGACCACAACTCAATTAGAAGCTTTCGACTGCCTCGAGCCTATTACCTCGGGCCAAATGCGTCAGGCCCTAAGTCAAGTCTGGCGCCCGCAAGCCCTGACCAAATAGTTCTATCTCCGAGAGAATATCTCGAAATCCTTGTTGTCCAAGAAGTATACTCCACAAAGAAATGACAGTTGTGATAACTTGGATAAGGGTTAAACCCCTGACACAAACCCTATAAATATCCTCTTAGACCGCACGTGAAAGGTACGGTCTGCAAACCCTAAATTTCTACCATACTACTATCGTCAACTGCGAGTCTAACTTAGGCATCAAAGAGGTTTCGACTGGGCTAAAGCCTCGATCACCCTGATGTTGTTCCTGTACTTGTGGGTATCAACCGATAGTTAACCCGTCAGCCCCATCCACAAACAATCTCTCGGCATTTGCAAAAACATTAGCGCCATATATGGGAACGACTTGACGACCCTGATACCACCGCACACCAAAGATATCACGATCCGATTACCACCTAATGAGGCTATGGAGACGAGTTCTCGACATAACAACCCCATCGGAGTGCCTCCCGCTGGGGGATAGTTCTTCACCCAGGAACAACTTCGGGCCATACAACATGAGCTTGACATGGGCGCTTAACCACCTGATAGAGAGGGCAACAACCGGGATCATTCTCGGCAGAAGAAACATGCAGAGAAAGACCCTGAGGAGCACTCGCTCCTTCTCCTCGAGAAGTGAGAGGAGCGTCGAATGAACCCCCTCACCTCATCCTGATCAAAGCAAGGCAACAAGAAGAAAGACGACGAAAAGGAGGGTGACGAGACAAGTGAAGCGTCATCTCCAGCGTCCCACGTTCGAGATGGTGACCAATGTTTCGACTAGAGGAAGGATGACCATTGATGTTACGCATGCAAGGAACACCTCAGCCTGGGAAGTTCAAGTTTCCTGACCTAGAGAAGTATGATGTGTCTAGGGATTTTAAGGAGCAAATTCAAAACTATTGAGCCATCATGGAGATATAGGGGTCGAGACCCGATCTTATGCCGATCCCAGAGGAGTCGCCATCTCTTGTACAGGAAGGAAAGTTGAAAGTGTAATGCAAATTTTTCTTGAATCAATGAAAAATTATAACAACTCAAAATTCCAACTACAAGAGAGAGAAGACACTCAAGCTCAGATCTTATCTTTCTTTAAGGCTGGGTTCTTTGCGTAGCGGTGAAAAGTGATTCTTATTTTTCGTTGACCGGGTGAACGTCAAGCTCTTATGGAAATCTTTTCCTTAAATCACAGATGGAGTAGCACACCTTCTATTCAATGAAATCTCAAAGAGACTTAGGCAAAAACTTGAACTCAACATGTTGGTAGAAGAGTTTAACTCTTTATCAGTATTCCTCAGCTGAAAATTCTGACCCCTCTTCAATAGCAAACTGAGCTATTTATAGGGTTTCAGGGGTAAAACTGTCCTCTAAAACCCTCTATAATGGGGGTTAACTCCCCTTATTACGTGACAGTATTTGACCCAGTAACGGGGTAGTTATAACTGAGACGCAGAGCTCTTCTTCAGTTGGAATGCGGGCTTGAACCCTGCGTTTAGCCATTGAGATGATGCTGGACGCGGGCCTCGAGCCCTGCGTTTTGGCATTGTTGTGGTATTGAGACGCGGACGTCGAGTTCTACTGAGACGCGGGCTTCGAGCCCTGCGTCTTGGCTTTGCAGTGATACTGAGACGCGAGTTTCAAGCCCTACATTTTGGCTTTGCAGTGATGCTGGGACGCGAGTTTTGATCGTACACATATTTTGCATTCTTTTCATTACACTTCTACATTTATCGTGTAATAAACTGCTAATTTTCTTATTTTAAATGTCTATTTTGTAGAAAATAATCATGAAGAGAAAGAGGATTAAGCCAAATAAATACCAATTAAAATCAGATTTAACTGGATCTATTTGGTTAGCTGAGAATGATCCCAGATCTAGTTAGTTAAAAATTAGATTTTGGTGAATCAATTTGATTAAGTTAAAGATCTATAAGGATATTACTACATCCAGAACAAATCAAGGATTGTGGAAAATGTTCAACTGAAGATCAGAGCAAATCAGAAAGATAACACCAAATGAAAACCGGTAAAATTCAAATTTTTATAAATCCATTTTAGTTAGCTAAAGATCAATCGAGGATAACGTCAAATACAGAGTCCAAATTGAAAAACACCTAGAGGGGGGGGGGTGAATAGGTGTAATTGCTAATCTAACAATCTTTTTAAAACTAAGATGGATAAATGATGCAACGATCTCTCAAAACAAGACTAAGAGCCGAATACCCCGTGAGAGGTTCTGAACTCCTTCCTCCCAATTCCCCTTGAATGGGTTAGAGGTGCGCAATGCAACCTTGTTGTATGAGAATTGATCGAACAAAGGATGAATAATATGCAATGATGAAATGCACACAAGATATCACAAGTATCACAAACTTGAAGTAATAGCACAAAGAAAGAAACAAGATCACAAGCAAATAATTAAAAGCAATAGAGTGCAAGAGAAATTAAAAACAAGAATTGACACAAGGCAATCGCAAACACAAGATATTTGTTTCGAGGTTCGAGCCACCGCTCTACTCCCCGCCTTCACCTCCGTGAAGGGTTTCCACTATCCACCGAGGACGATTACAACGGTCTACCGAAGACCCGAGCACCGAGCTCCACCAAGTACAATAACCTCTACCGAAGAGGTGTCTCCACAAGAACAAGAAGAAGAAACAAGTAGCCAAAGTGATCACAACAAGATCACTAAACTCTTTTACAAACTCTCACTCTTTTACAACTTCCTTATAGAATGAGTAAGGGAATTATGGCTCTAAGAAGTGTAGTGAGAAAAACTCAGTTGTAGAGATGATTTTTGCTGGAGAACACAACTGAAAACAAGCTCAAGAAAGAGTTGGAAATGAAGAGCTTAAACACTTTTCTTCTCTTTTGAAAACTATGAAAACTTGAGGATTTTTCTTGATATAGTGTAAGAGACTCTTCTCCTCTATTTATAGGGAGAAAAAAAGGTTTAAAACAATTTATTTAGACCTTATTTGCTCTGAAAAAGATCTGGAAAACCCTGAAAAGTCTGCCAAAAAATAGTCCAAAAAACAGATTTCAGAATTGCACAAAAGAGGAAAGAGCCGTTGGGCTGTTGCAGGCCTGGCGGTCGACCGGGCCGGTCGGCCGCTAGCTCAGCTGGCAAAGAGCCGTTGGCTCGGGTCGACCGGTCCGATCGACCGTCCTCTGAGAGAAAACATAGTTTTCCTTGGGCGGTCGACCAGGGCGGTCGACCCAGAAAACCCGAGAGCAACTGCTTACAGTCGGTCGACCCGAGCGGTCGGCCGACAGACGTGCACACGCGTGCACGTCCTGGTACAGGCGCCGGTCGACCGGGCCGGTCGGCCGGTCTTGCCTGAAACAGAAAAACAGCAGCAGGACCTGGAATTTTTGTTTTAAAAAATTTTGAAGTAAAGAGTATCTGAGTATCATGATGAAAAGAGTATACATGATTTAAAAATGATACAAGTCTTTGTAAAACTTGGAGTCATGGATATTTGTCAGGTCATGAGAAAAATTTCAAAAACAAAAACTCTAACTATAAAAACTTGTGTACAAAAACATGTGTGTGTATCCTAGAGCCAATTTCCAAAACTCAAACTTTAACACTCTATTTCTTACATTGGTTCTAAGTACTACAAGTGCTTCAAGAGGGCTTTTCACCATAAGGTCTTCAACACTTGATTCTTGAGCCCAATTTGAGTTGACTTGAGTCCAAAACATTTGCTTATAGGGAATAAACCTTCTAGATGAGTTAGATCCCTGAAACACACTTAAACAACAAACTTTATTAGTACAAATAACTAATATGTTTTGTAATCATCAAAACACACTAAACACGGGTGATTGTAACCTTGGGCCAACAATCTCCCCCTTTTTGATGATGACAAAACATATAGGTTATTTAAACAAAAATGGAAGAAGAGCTTGGAAAGCTCCCCCTCAAATAATGCTATGTATCAATAATGCTATGAAAGGCTAAATACATAAGGCATTGGAAACACATAGTCATTGGAAACACATAGTTTTGTCAAAAACTCAAATACATCAAAGTAATACACCATAAACAAACAAAACAACAAACTTGTACTTTTTCTCTCCCTTTTTGTCATACATCAAAAAGGGTTAAACAAAATAAACAAAACAAAAGAGATTTTTCTTTAAGAATCCATAATGCAAACATTCAACTCACCACAAATAAAGGAAAATCTAGCATAATCCAATGGTTTAGTAAAAATATCGGCAAGTTGAAAATCGGTAGAAACATAATCAATATCAATATCACCTTTCTCATAATGATCTCTAAGAAAGTGATACCTAATGTCAATGTGTTTGGTTTTACTATGTTGATTTGCATTCTTTGTCATGTGAATTGTACTAGTATTATCACAAAATATTTTAACATAATCAAAGTGTAAATCATAGTCGAGGAGAGTATGTTTCATCCAAAGAACTTGTGCACAACAAGCTCCGGCTGCAACATACTCCGCCTCGGCGGTTGATAGGGCTACCGAATTTTGCTTTTTGGAAGACCAAGATACAAGACAATTACCTAAGAATTGACATGTTCCACTTGTGCTCTTCCTATCTACCCTACAACCCGCATAGTCGGCATCCGAAAAACTCTTCATATCAAATAGTCCGGTTTTCGGATACCACAAACCCATTTCAATAGTGCCCTTAAGGTATTTAATAATGCGTTTTACCGCTACTAAATGAGACTCCTTAGGACATGATTGAAAACGAGCACAAAGACAAACGGAAAACATGATGTCCGGCCTACTAGCCGTCAAATACAATAAACTACCAATCATGCTACGATAAAGTTTAATGTCTATACTTTTACCTTGTTCATCCTTATCAAGCTTGGTAGTTGTTGCCATGGGAGTTTTGCTCACTCTAGCGCCTTCAAGTCCGAATCTCTTGATGAGTTCCTTTGTGTACTTGGCTTGATTGATGAAGATCCCATCCTTCCTTTGCTTGATTTGGAGTCCAAGAAAATAGTTGAGTTCTCCCATCATAGACATTTCAAATTCATCCTTCATGCATGATTCAAAAGCTTGGCAAAGAGATTCATTAGTAGAACCAAAAATAATATCATCTACATAAATTTGCACAATAAGAATATCATTTTCTACATGTTTTGTAAACAAAGTGGTGTCAATTTTACCTTTCTTAAAACCATTTGAAATCAAAAATGAAGAAAGTCTTTCATACCAAGCCCTAAGGGCTTGTTTTAAACCATAAAGAGCTTTATCTAATTTAAACACAAAATCCGGATGTGTAGGATCAACAAACCCGGGGGGTTGTTCAACATACACCTCCTCTTCAATAAAACCATTTAGAAAAGCACTTTTAACATCCATTAGAAATAATTTAAAATCTTTATATGAGGCAAATGCTAGTGTCATCCGTATGGCTTCAAGCCGTGCTACGGGTGCAAAGGTTTCTTCAAAATCGATTCCTTCGATTTGAGGGTAACCTTGGGCAACTAACCTAGCTTTATTCCTAATAACGTTTCCCGATTCATCCAACTTATTCTTAAAGATCCACTTAGTACCAATTGTTGGTCTATCGTGGGGCCTAGGAACAAGGTGCCAAACTTGGTTGCGCTCAAATTGATTGAGTTCCTCTTGCATGGCTAGCAACCAATATGAATCGGCCTCGGCTTCGAGGACGTTCTTGGGTTCAACATGAGAGATAAATGCATAATGTCCACAAAAATCATGAAGTTTAGAGCGAGTGGTTACCCCTTTTGATACTTCACCTATGACGAGGTCCTTAGGATGATGAGGATTGTATCTCCAATCCTTTGGAAGTTGTTGAGTAGGCTCCACTTCAATTGATTGAATTTCATGTCCTTGAGCCTCTTCTACTTTAGCTTCACTTCCTTCATCATCCTTTAGCTTGTCTCCCATAGTAGGTGTATCCTCCAAGGTCACTTTCTCCAAGCCTTCATCCAAAGCATCTATTTCTACAACATTCTTAACAAACAAGTTAGATTCTTCAAACTTAACATGTATAGATTCCTCAATAGTCAAAGATGATTTATTGAAAATTCTATAAGCTTTACTAGTATTAGAATAACCCACAAAATTGCCTCATAAGCTTTAACATCAAATTTTCCTAAATTATCTTTTGTATTTAAAACAAAACATTTGCATCCAAAAACCTTGAAATACGAAACATTTGGTTTCTAGAAAAGTACATTTCAAAAGAAGTCTTTGAAGTATTTTTACACAAGAAAACACGATTTGATATATAGCATGATGTATTTACGGCCTCGGCCCACAAATAATGTGGTAGACTATATTCACTTAGCATTGTCCTAGCCATCTCTTGTAAAGTTCTATTTTTCCGTTCAACTACTCCATTTTGTTGTGGAGTTCTAGGACAAGAAAGTTCATGCTTAATTCAATGTTCTTCACAAAAAGTGGTAAAGGGTAGGTTAATGAACTCACCTCCTCTATCACTTCTTATTCTTAAAATTGAAGACTCTTTTTCCTTTTCAACTCTTTTCTTAAAAGATTGGAAATATGAAAATGCTTAATTTTTGTGTTCAAGAAAGAAAACCCAAGTAAACCGTGAAAAGTCATCAACCAAAACAAATGCAAATCTATTCCCACTTAGACTTTTGATTTGTGTAGGGCCAAATAGATCTATATGAATTAGCTCCAAAGGACGTGATGTCATGATATCCTTAATTGACTTGAAAGAAGACTTAGTTTGTTTCCCAAATTGACATGCGTCACAAACTCGGTCCTTTTCAAAACTCAAACAAGGAATACCTTTCACCATTTCCTTTGTGTTTAACCTAGATATATGGTCAAATGAAATATGGCCTAATCTTCTATGCCACAACCAAGAGTCGTCATCGAGGGCTTTTAAACAAGTAATAGTACAAGACATATTAGACATATCTATCATATAAACATTACTTTCACGAAAACCGGAAAACACACAAGTATTAGAAATTCTATCAATTACTTTACAAGCTACATTATCAAAAACTACATCAAAACCTTTATCACAAAGTTGACTAACACTCAAGAGGTTATGCTTGAGGCCATCAACTAAAACAACATTCTCAATTAAAGGGATGTGCCGAGTTTTACATTACCAATACCGATGATTTTACCCTTGGCATCATCTCCGAAGGTGACGGTGTCACCTTCATGGTATCTTGATAGGGTTGCAAAGTTGTTGATGTCCCAAGTCATGTGCCTTGAGCAACCACTATCAAGATACCACAATCCTCTACGTCTTTGGGCCTTGGATGGTACCTTGCTTGTGCTTTCATTGGCCATGAAGCACATGTTAGCGGTGTCGATTTCCTCCTCGGATTCGCTCTCGGAATCCCATGTAGCTTTCATTGCCTTCTTCTTGTAGGGCTTCTTGGAGGTGAAAGGCTTTACTTTATCCGGACACTCCGCCACTATGTGTCCCGGCCTTTGACAATTGAAGCAAATAATCTTCCTTTCTTCTTTACCTCCTTACCATCTCCTTCTTCCTTGAAATTTAGCCTTGTTGTACATCCTCCGGACGTTCTTCACAAGAAGTGAGAGCTCTTCGTCATCTTCATCTTCTTCATCGTCTTCGTCGGAGTGAGTGGATTGACTTTTGAAGGCTATAGTCTTCTTCTTGGAAGGAGCCATGTCCTCCCTTACTTTCCTCTCCATCTCATGGGTTTTGAGGTTCCCAATGAGACCAATTAGCTCCATCTCCTCCTTGTCATTGAGTTCCTTCAAGGTGGTTGCTTTTACTTCCCATGAAGGAGGAAGAGCCTGGATGATCTTTCTAACTCTTTGATCGTTGTCGATAGCATCACCTAGGGAAGAAAGTCCATTAGTGATCTTTGTAAATCTTGTAACCATATCATCTATGGTTTCATTTTCTTGCATGCAAAATTCTCATATTGGGACCGAAGAAGGTCTATTTTAGCCCTCTTCACTTGTGAAGTCCCCTCATGTGTAACTAGCAAATGTGTCCAAATTTCATATGCGGACTTGCAATGAATAACTCTAGCTATATCATCATCATTAAGGGCTTGAAGGAGTGCATAGTGAGCCCTAGCATTGGCATCAAATTCTTTGGTCTCTATTTCGGACCAAGTGGATTCATCACCGAGGGGTGCACTAAAGGGTTTGGTCACGGCCTTTGCAACTCGACTACCTAGAGATTGCAAGAAAATGGTCATCTTAACCTTCCATATGGGAAAGTTAAGTCCATCAAACTTAGGGGGTGTCTTAATACCATCGGCCATCTTTACTAAGTGAGAATGAATGAAATGATTAGCAATATTAGGATCTCTCTAGGGTTGTTAAGCCAAGAGCCTAGTAACCGAGCTCTGATACCAATTGAAAAACACCTAGAGGGGGGGTGAATATGTGTAATTGCTAATCTAACAATCTTTTTAAAACTAAGATGGATAAATGATGCAACGATCTCTCAAAACAAGACTAAGAGCCGAATACCCCGTGAGAGGTTCTGAACTCCTTCCTCCCAATTCCCCTTGAATGGGTTAGAGGTGCGCAATGCAACCTTGTTGTATGAGAATTGATCGAATAAAGGATGAATAATATGCAATGATGAAATGCACACAAGATATCACAAGTATCACAAACTTGAAGTAATAGCACAAAGAAAGAAACAAGATCACAAGCAAATAATTAAAAGCAATAGAGTGCAAGAGAAATTAAAAACAAGAATTGACACAAGGCAATCGCAAACACAAGATATTTGTTTCGAGGTTCGAGCCACCGCTCTACTCCCCGCCTTCACCTCCGTGAAGGGTTTCTACTATCCACCGAGGAAGATTACAACGGTCTACCGAAGACCCGAGCACCGAGCTCCACCAAGTACAATAACCTCTACCGAAGAGGTGTCTCCACAAGAACAAGAAGAAGAAACAAGTAGCCAAAGTGATCACAACAAGATCACTAAACTCTTTTACAAACTCTCACTCTTTTACAACTTCCTTATAGAATGAGTAAGGGAATTATGGCTCTAAGAAGTGTAGTGAGAAAAACTCAGTTGTAGAGATGATTTTTGCTGGAGAACACAACTGAAAACAAGCTCAAGAAAGAGTTGGAAATGAAGAGCTTAAACACTTTTCTTCTCTTTTGAAAACTATGAAAACTTGAGGATTTTTCTTGATATAGTGTAAGAGACTCTTCTCCTCTATTTATAGGGAGAAAAAAAGGTTTAAAAGAATTTATTTAGACCTTATTTGCTCTGAAAAAGATCTGGAAAACCCTGAAAAAGTCTGCCAAAAACAGTCCAAAAAACAGATTTCAGAATTGCACAAAAGAGGAAAGAGCCGTTGGGCTGTTGCAGGCCTGGCGGTCGACCGGGCCGGTCAGCTGGCAAAGAGCCGTTGGCTCGGGTCGACCGGTCCGGTCGACCGTCCTCTAAGAGAAAACATAGTTTTCCTCGGGCGGTCGACCGGGGCGGTCAACCCAGAAAACCCAGAGCAACTGCTTACAGTCGGTCGACCCGAGCGGTCGGCCGACAGACGTGCACACGCGTGCACGTCCTGGTACAGGCGCCGGTCGACCGGGCCGGTCGGCCGGTCTTGCCTGAAACAGAAAAACAGCAGCAGGACCTGGAATTTTTGTTTTAAAAAATTTTGAAGTAAAGAGTATCTGAGTATCATGATGAAAAGAGTATACATGATTTAAAAATGATACAAGTCTTTGTAAAACTTGGAGTCATGGATATTTGTCAGGTCATGAGAAAAATTTCAAAAACAAAAACTCTAACTATAAAAACTTGTGTACAAAACATGTGTGTGTATCCTAGAGCCAATTTCCAAAACTCAAACTTTAACACTCTATTTCTTACATTGGTTCTAAGTACTACAAGTGCTTCAAGAGGGCTTTTCACCATAAGGTCTTCACACTTGATTCTTGAGCCCAACTCAAGTCCAAAACATTTGCTTATAGGGAATAAACCTTCTAGATGAGTTAGATCCCTGAAACACACTTAAACAACAAACTTTATTAGTACAAATAACTAATATGTTTTGTAATCATCAACACACACTAAACACGGGTGATTGTAACATTGGGCCAACACAAATTCAAAATCTAAAGGGATAAATGGATAGAGAGAAGATCAACGGATGAAATGAAGCAATTTTGACTGAATACATTTTAGTATTTAAATCATAACTTTCGGTACCAAAACTCAAATATGATGATTCAAGATGATCTAGAAAGAAGATTTAAAGGGCTACAACTCTTAAAGTAATCATTATTTATAATCCTGTCATTTGATAAGTTATATTCAGCAATCAACACGTCAACAAGCTGCAGATCAGAATTGAATATCCACATCAAATCAAATTTAGAGATAAGAGGTGGATTCAAATTCAGAAATAGCCAGCTCTCCCTATCTTTTAACTCATTTCTTTATCCATTTCTATGCTATAAATATTCCACACATCAGAGACAGAGGGACGAAAAAGCAGAGATAGATTCTTAGGACAGCTTTTCATTTTTTTTAGTGTAGGTTTTTATTATTCTTTTCATGTAATTTTCAGTTTTCATTTATATAATTCAGAGGAGATAAGAGTTTCATAGGAGAATGAGAGTGAAGCTTGTGCTGAGAGTGACACCGGTGTAAGTTATTCTTCTCTTCTTTTATTGTTACCACATTGAATCTAAAGTTACATTTTTATGTTCTTTGTTTTTGTATTCTTCTTCTTCTTTTCTACGTCTCTTCTTTTGGTACCAAGTGCAATCCATATGACTTTTATAGTATCGAAAGAGCTTACTTTTGCGGGTGCCACCGATAGTTCATTGATGATGAATTTTAGTCTCAGTCTGTATCATTTCATACTTGTATCGTCTTGATGATGTAACGTGAAAGAGACGAGAATCAACTCTTATGGATTATGCGCTGATTGCCTCCACTTCAAGGTAACATCACCACAGATTCAAGGTAAGTATTTGGCCAAAGGAGATAAGTATTTCTTTTAAGTTTTCTTTCTTTTCTTTTAATCTTTAGTTTAGACCACCTCCATCACCAAATCTATCCTATTTTTCACTTTCTTTGTACAAAATCACCATCTCCTTCAATCTACCATTTTTACAATTTAACATAACTTATTTTCTTTTTCTTTTCAAGAACTAAAAGAACTTTAACCATTCATTGTAACTTAAAAGAGAACTTGCAAAAAGCTTCCATCGCTAGCCCCTCCTTGAGGATCACGACTCGCATAGCCACTTGCTATTGCGGTAACATTGAGTACTTTGCACTACTATTATAACGTTTTAAAATTCTGTATTTTCTGTGTGCAGGTTCCAACTCAATCAGGTTTCTAGCCTCGCGCCTTGACATTGCGTCAATGATTTTTATCAGCCTTGCGTCTGAAGTATGGGCTCTGCATTCGACAACTTGTCGTCAGTGATTTTTAGACAGTCTAAACATGTGTCACTCAAATGAAAGAAGGATTCATCAAAGCGATCGAACCAAGCACATACCCCCGAAGTTCTTCTCATTCAGCCAAAAGCTTGAAAAGGATAAGGAAATTAATATTCAAATATCCGATCAAGTGATAATGCGACAGATCTCTTCACAAAGGCACTTTCCACTACAACTCTCAGAAAGCTTATTCGTGATATTGGGATGTGTCATCTGCGAGATTTATGAAGAAGAATTATTCATACCAACTTGAGGGGGCGTTTACGTGGTTGCACTCTTTTTCTTATTATTATTTTGTCCCACAGGATTTTCTTGGTAAGATTTTTAATGAGGCAGCATAAAACACGTGTACATAGATGATGTACTCCTTTTCTCTTCGCTATGATTTTATCCCACTGGGTTTTCTTAGCAAGATTTTTAATGAGACATCATATACGGTGGACAGCTAAGGGGAGTATCATGAAACGATGGCTGCCAACCTTACTTTACAGTATTAATAGTTTTACTATGCGATGACGTAAGTGATGATGCAAGCATGCATAATGACTGCATAGTACCTCAATTTTTTTTTTTTATAAATAAGCCTTTCCTGATTCCTTTCAATGTATACTTCAGAAATCAATAATAATTCTTACTTCTACTTTCTCTAGAATTCTCTGTCTAAGTGTAATAGTTTCGTGGGTTTTACAACAGTTTTCACTTTATTTCCTTTTACTCTGGACTAGAGATGTTAGAGGATTGGATACAGATTAGATATGGTATTTATTGCAGATCCACATCCGTTTGCCAATCACTATTACGAATACTGTATTGATACCAATATCGTCTATGTATTTGGCAAAATCGGATACAGACGAATTGGATTATACGAAGGAAAGGGCAAATATATATGATTCGTCCTAAGTAAAATTTAAAACATATTACTCTGAGTTCGACTTATCCTAACTTTACAAAAGAGTTGCTTTACACAAATTATCTGACAGCACTAGTAAGAAACATAATAGATACATATCACATACTATGTAGGAATGGATGCAAGAACACACATGCAAGAGTAGTAGTGATAGAACATAACCAGAACTATACAAATGAAAATTTTGAACTTCACTGACCTGAAACATCAACTTGGTCTTAAACAATAATAAACTAATTATGCACTCTTTTTTCATGAACCAATTATGCACAATGAGCTAGAAAGCCTCAATATTACATGTGCAATCAGATATACGGCTCGGATGTCGCTAACCATATTCGTATCTCCTTTCTGGTCGCACATATGAATACAAATACGCTTCAACAAGGAAAACTCGTATCCATGTTCGTATCTTATGCAGATACATATCAGAATCAGAGCAGATACATCCATAGACATTTGTTTCGCGAATCAGAATCAGAATCGGATCACAAACATAAGTGACCTTGTTTCGCGAGCACTGGCCTTGAAATTTTTCTCTTTTGTTTTGATTAACAAACAGCAGGTACAAATATCTGAGAATCAGCATCCAACCCCAAGTCAAGGTCTGTAGTTGTCTGGTGGAAAATATTGGGTTTGATTACAAATATATGTCTCATCTCATGAACACTCATCGAAATTTGTTGTATTTATGCGGTTAGAAGTGATTCCGAGCAAGCACACTTTGAGCATTCAGGAAGGTATAACAAGGTCAATCCAATCACAGTTCAAACCCGAAGTCTTGAGGATGCAGCTAATGGTGTGAATAAGGATCAAAGAACTGAGCAACTGCATTCTACAGGAATCAGTGGAACAAACCGCACTGAAGTTTGCAAAGATGAAGCTCAGATCCCAGATGAAGAAACCAAGATCGTCAACAGTCCTACTGTTGATGTCGAGGAGGACATTTGTCCAATATGCCTTGAAGGTAAGATACTTATTTCAGTCCACCAAATACAAGCGCTATCACATAACTATAAACTGCCTCCAGTTATTTGACATTTTTCTCAGCATAAAATACAAACTCTTTATTGTGTTTAAGTTTGCGGACAAGAACATTAGTTGGAACTGAATCAAACAAGGCGGAAAGCATGACGACTTAAACATTATTTCATTGTAAAAGAACTCAACTAATTATTATTGACAAAGATATGTTACAAGATATAGAGACATAAATTAAATGGGTCCCTTTGATTCACACGCCAATTTTTTTCACATCAACCCTCCGATAGCCTGGTAATACATTAGCAACTCAAGCATGAACAATGAGCTCGAGTTACTTTTGACATCCTAATGGCCACGTCTAAAAGCACTGACATGAGAGATACCCTTGCGCCCTAAACAGGTCAATAGCCTTTCTTTCATAGAACTGCTGCAATTTCGCTGACACCATGAAATCTAGCCCTAAACTTTCTGTCATGTAAACTGTCATTTTCCCAAAATAGAAGCAAAAAATCAAACAAAAGAATGTAAGAAAATTTCCTTTCCGCTATTCTCAGTAAGCTAGCACCTAATTAACCCTGATTCAGAATATGGAAGAATCAACTCTCAATGAAAAGGTTGATGAGGCATCAAATAGACATAAAGGCTATTGTTTAACTGTAGAGTGTGCTATCCATTGTTTAAATTTTAGTTCAAGACTGCTATAGAGAACTGTCTAAACTTATAGGAAAGAAGACACTAGCTAGCAAGACCTATGCATATATAGTAGAACAATGGTTAAAGGAGTCTCCTCATCTTGCTAACAAGTGAACGCTAGTCACTCTTTACTAATGGACTAAAGTTTCTGAGCTGAATTCATCGTGAAGGAGAAACCAGATAAAGTTAAAATAAGTGATCAAGAACAAAGAATCCGATTATTGGAAGAGAACTCCGAAAAAAGGGAAGTAAAACAGCTTTGAAACTCAGACAATGTAAAACATCATCCAACCTAGGATAATCCTCACGCCTTTCCAATTTCCTAAATAGATAAGAGAACTGGCATCTTCATAAGATTGTTATGACATATTTCACACGATCATTTGATCAGTTCATAGATGCTTACCCACCATCTTGAAATGATGAAATCCCGTCTCAAGAGGCGGATTTGTTCACTTTTCTTTATGATGGGTTAGCTCAAATCAATCCATGTGGAAGGTTAACGAGCACACACTGATATTTTCACTATTTGGCAGATTAAGGCGGGGTTAAACACCCCTTAACCACTCTCTTAATCCATTGCCAAAGAGCACCTTCATGTTTTCTTGCTTCCTAATCTAAGTCTTGATGATGCTCTGATGGCCGAGTACCGCGGAGAATCCAAAACTATTTACCCAGTGTAAGCATGATTATCACTTCTCTTGAATGGATGGATAGAAGCACTACTTAACCCCTTTGTAACGAGGTAATTCTTGAATGGATGGATAGAAGCACTACTTGCCCCCTTTGTAACGAGGTATGATATCCTTCCCTCTCGTCTCTCAAGTTATTCCTAGATTGCTAATAATAAAATTGTCCCATAGTTATTTTGACTTATCAGGAAACACTGTTAGATACTTGCACTATTATTGGTATCTAAAGGACAGAACCAGAAAGAGAAACAATATTTCTTCAAAATGATCAAGCCTCAAGCAGGAGGCAATTTGCTCTTCTGTTTCTCTCCTCTTTCAATATTATCTGTACTATACAAAAATGTACATAGCTTGAGACACTACAACAGGTGTCAACTTTGTATCTCTTTTTAAAGCCCCTCAAATGTTACTTCTATTCATGGTTGATTTTACATAATTCCAACATTCCAAGTGCCATATATTTATTAAGAGGTTTTAGCTTGAGAATTGTTTATTTATTCATTTCTCATAGTGCATGAAACTGGTTACAAAGATACTACTACATCAATATTCTGAACTACAAAAGTCCATATTGACTACTTGTGAAGCCATAAAGAGTAGAACTCAAGAATCATTTACTCAAAAACTCACATTATAAACAATTTTCTTCAATACACCATAGATTGAATTGCCACTGTTTACAATTAACAATGAAACAAACCACAAGCCTTATCAAGTCAAGTAAACTGTCTATTTTCTATCTCTTCTGCCTTCAACCTACAAGTTCATAAAGAGTTATGCTACAAAAAGTTGAACATTCGGCTAGAATGAGGGTGCATATATGGTCAATTGATGCACATTGCAATGTAATGTTACCTGGTAATCCAAGGAGTCAGTAATCTTCTTACTTGTCAGGAGCAATGTATCTGCTGGACGAGCAATGTATCTGCTGGACGAGCAATGACCTCGCGCGATTCACGGCAGCCAAGCAGAGCACAATGTGCTCATCAAGATCCCTGAGCTGGTGCATAAATCTGGAATGGTTCTTCCTCAAATGCCTCACCACCTCCTGAACCGGTGCCGCTGCCCCTTCCCCCCTCCTCTCTCCAGCACCAGCCTCACCAGACCCTTATCGCTCTCCACCGCCGCGTGCAGCCTCGCCACCAGCCTCTCTATCGTGTCCAGATTGTTGTTCAGCACGTACGCCTCCCTCGCTGCCGTGTCCACCTGCGCCATGTGCTCCCGCAGGCGCCGCCTCTGCTTGGCCAGCGGGTCCCCACCTCCGCAGCAGCACAATGCCGGGCCCGCCGCCAGCGCCACCATCGCGTGGGCCGCGATCACCAGCCCGGAAACCGCGGCCGCCGCGGCTGAGGCGAGCAGGCAGTAGGCTGAGCTGTGGGTGGCGCAGCGGAGGACCCGTTGTCTGCGGCGGGCGTCGACGAGGCGGGCGTCCAGCTGCTGCTTCAGCTCGAGGAAGCAGCAGCGGATGCCGTCGAAGCTGCCGGTGGGTTCGCCGGCAGGGAACGGGTTGGTCGTTTTATCGAACTCTTGGAATGTGGTGAAGGCCCAGTCGCACTGCGACTGGGAGAGATGGAGGTCGTTGGAGAGGATTTCGAGAAGTTGCCCGATTGGGGCGTAGATGGAGCGGGCTTGGTCGACGGAGCGGCGGAGGGAGAGGAAAAGGTGGGAGGTGCGCTCGCTGGAGTGGAGGTAGTCGGAGACGAGGCGGGTGAGGGGGGTGAAGCGGGCGGAGCTGAGGGCTTCTTGGATGGAGGAGCGGTCGGGCTGGAGGACGGCGTCGATGAGGTCGGCGGAGTGGACGACCTCTTCAGAGCTGCTGTCGTGGTGGTGGTGGTGAATCTTGGACCAGATTTCATTGTAGGAGTTGGTGTGGACGGCGAGGGTGTACTCTCTCCTGAGATTGATGGTGAGATTGGGGGAGGCCGATGCCGAGTTGAGGCTGCTTGCTGATGGACTGTGATTGTGATCTTCTTCTTCTTCTGCTGCTGCTGCTGCTGATTTAGGAAGAGATGAAGTTGCTACTCTCAGATTGCTATTCAAGAATTGAATTGAGCTGTCAAATGTAAATGAATGAATGAATGAATATTTACCCGGTGGTGATGGTGTGGGGATCGGTGTTGATGATCCGATTCCGGTGCCGCCGCGGCCGAAGCAAAGCATCGGGGTGGGAGCTCTGAGTCGTCGTCTGAGATTTGCAATTCGATGATCGAGTGAAGTTTGAGAAGGAAAGGATCGAGATATGTATGTATATAGGAGTAATGGGAGCTGAGAGCTCTAGTTATCGGTTTTCTAAGATTCCCGCACTCCCTAATTCTGTTCTAGTTCTCTACTCTCTCCCTATTTCTGTACTATTTGCGGTTCGATGAGAGAAGAGAGAGAGGAAAAAAAGAAAAAAAGGAGATGAGGAACTGGGGAACTGCGAACTCCCCTTTTCTTCCTTTGAGTTTGATTTTTTGATTTTTGTTGTATATTGGGGGGAATGGGGAGAGTGTTTGACTGCTCTTCCTAACTGGCTGTAATTGATGTTTTTTTGTAAGTCATAATTGATAAATTTTTTTACAGTTATAAATGAGTTTATGCATATAAATTTTACGATATTTTGTTGGTAATATAAAGTTGTAAGTGAGAAAATGTATTATGTTTTACGGTGCTTGGTTGTTATAATGTGTAAGTCGTAAGTGAGAAAAATTGATCATAAAATTAACTATTGGGTGATTTAAAAATTTTTAATATTGCAAATAAACACTAAAAATGTTAAATATTAAAAAAATTAATATTAACATAAAAAATAATATAAATTTGCATGACCACAAAATTAATCACAATATTAACTTTAAGTGGACTGTAAGTAAGTGATAATTAGATTACAAGTGAGTGGTATTTAAGTTGCATAAGTTTTTTACAAATTACGGTCCAAACAAACATCGTAGTTGTAATTATGTTGTAAGTCATTTACGAATTACGATCTTTTAAGACATTTTTGCCCCAACAAATAGCCCCTTTTTTCCGGCCAACTCGTGCTCCAAGAGATGAGAGATAGCGCTCACCGTCCAACCCCACAAACCAATTTTACCCGGATTATTATTCAACCCGGATTGCGGGGTCGGGCCTGACCCTGTTAGGTTTGGCAACAAAGTTTTCAAAAAACTGAAAAAAAAAAAAAAAAAAAATCTAAGTTTGACATTCAAGTTAAAAAAAAAAAAAAATCCTTGATTTTACCAGACTTGGGAACCTCCAAATCTTAGTTTTAGTAACTCAGTAATTCCATTTTGAGTTTGAAATTCTCCCCAAACTAAGGTTTGAAAACTTATCTTTATTGTCAAACGAGACCTTAGAAATTAGAGTTAAAAGCCGAGCATGTAGAGTGAGAAATGACTAATTTGTCAAAATTGTTTTGGTAAGTGAGTTCTTTCACTTGGGAATTCACGATTCCCTGTAAATTACTGTTTTGACATTAACTTAATTCAACATTCTTGAAAATATTAGACTCCCATTAACATCACATTTCATTATTTCGTGGATATATATTTGCCATTATGATACGGAGGTATTCTATATTTTCACATGATGATAATTCATTTCTCAAAATAACTTTAATTATTTTTCTCGTCTGTCTTACCATTCTTGTCTTCTGTTAGCATGAAAATCAGTGGCCTGGAAGCCCGCATTCAGAATGAGAAATGACCGTTTTGTCATAACTAAGGGTGCATTTGGTATAAAAGAATTCACTTGAGGATTCAAGATTCACATGCAAATTACTGTTTTGACATAAACTTAACTCAATATTCTCGAAAATATTAGATTCCCATAAACATCAAATTTCCTTATTTCACGAATGTATACTTTCCATTATGATAGGCCAGTATTCAATATTCTCAAATAATGAGAATTCATGAAAAAATCATAATCAAAATAACTTATTTTGTTCTTCCCGTCTTTCTCGTATTTTTATCATTTTTCTTATCATTCTTGTCTTCTGTTACCATAGACATCACTGACATAGTTGGGGGTTGAGGATGAAGTTGCACGCTCAGAATGAGAAATTATCACTTTGTCAAAACTAAGGGTTCATTTGGTATGAGAAAATTTACTTCAAAATTCAAGATTCTCATACAAATTATTGTTTTGACATAAACTTAACATTCTGGAAAAATATTAGATTCCCATGAACATTAAATTTCCTTATTTCATAGACATATACTTGCCATTATGATAGGTAGGTATTCTATATTCTCACATGATGAGAATTCATTCTCAAAATAACTTTTTTCTGTTCTTCTCATCTTTCTTATCATTCTTATCTTCTGTTACCATGGAGATCACTGATCTGATTGGGGGTTGAGGTTGAAAGAGACGCATTCAGAATTAGAAATGAACGTTTTGTCAAACTAAGGGTTCATTTGAAATGGGAAAATTCACTTAGAAATTCAAGATTCTCATACAAATTACTATTTTGACATAAGCTTAGCTCAACATTCTCGTAAATATTGAATTCTCATGAACAACAAATTTTCTTATTTTGTGGATATATACTTACCATTATGACAAGTAGGTATTCCATATTCGCACATAGCGAGGATTCATAAAGAATTCATTTCTCAAAATAACTTTATTTATTTTTCTTGTCTTTCTTATCTTTCTTGTTTTCTGTTACCATAGAGATCACTGCTACATTATTATCACCACTGACCATTATGGCCACCACTGCTAATTCCTATCACTGATCGCTAAGCGGCACAGCAGTTGACTATAGCCATCAACTGCCAACCACCGCCACCTGGCTACCGACCATCATCGCTGAAACTTCCCCCCACAGCCACTGTTGACCACCACCGCCACCACTAACCGCTGCCATCACAAGCACGTTGGCCGTTGACCATCACCACCTTCACCACCAATGAGTTATTAACAATCAATCGGTTGCACTGCTACCGAACGCTGACTACCACCGTCGTTGCGACCGCCGACTGCCAACGTCGTTGCAACAGCTGACCGCCATCGACTACTAAATGTCACCAATCAACTGCAACCAGTGGTATCGTCGTAGTAATGAACATTGTCATCTGCCAACAATGCCACCGACTGCCCTCACTAACAACTGTCAACCACTGCCACTGACTGCCGCCACGTCACCGACCACTTCCCTGTTACCACCATCGACTGCCGCCTGCCGCTCGTTGCCATCATCATCGATGCCGCTTGCTGCTCGTTGCCATCACCGTCGACTGCCAACATCTGCCACATGTTGTTGATCACCACAGCCCACCACTGATGATTGTAGCTTGCCATCACGAATTATGTTGCCCACCACCTTTATCAATGATTATCACCTTTGCTGCTGCCACTGACCTTCACAATGGACGCTATCATCACCGCCACTGTCGCCTTCGCCGCTGCTCCACTGCTATTGCCGCCAGCACAACTGTTGTTGCCTCAGTTTAACCACTTCGCTCAACCTTGCACTACAAAAGTTAGTTTGAAAAAGACATTTGAAAATATTATATTCTTGAAAATATTTTAATGTACCAAACACAAGAATAGTTTTCGAATATGCTAATTGTACGCGTCGGAAAAATCACAATTGCAAAATTCTTTTAATTGAATAGAAAATTACAACGGGTACAATCCGATTACAAAAGAGGGAAGAATTGTTGGATCTCCCCTTTGTTTAATGATGGGTTCTTCTTGTAGCGGTGGAGAGTGATTCTTATTCTCCGTTGATGAACCGAACCGGAAGCTTAATTTTCGGATATTCTTGCTCTCATTGGAAGCCCACTGATCAGGTATGAAACCTTAATCAGTGGCTAAAATCTTAAAGAGATTAGAAACTTCACTTGAACTCAACAAGTTTATAGAGTTTTCTCCTCCAACACAATATGTGTTCAGCAGCCTTGTGCTTAGCTTTCAGCCTTCTGTATTTATCCAGCTTCAAGCGTCAAGCATCAAGTGTGCCTTTTAGGGGATTCTCCTCCTTTTCTCCTCAGAGCTCCTCCCATTTTACTCCGAGTTCCCCTAGGTCCTCCCAGGTCCACTCTCCAGAGGTCCCCTAGAGAGGTCTCCTCTTTTTTTGGTCCCCGCCGAGCCCTTCCTCAAGGTTCTCCCCCCTCTCTAGCTATTTATAGCTATTTATAGAGGAATTAAGGTGTAACCAACCCCTTAAATCTCTCCATAATGGAAGGGGTGTAACCAACTCCTTAAATCTCTCCATAATGGGAAGTTATTCCCCATTATGTGGAGAAAAAACGGGGTATAACTGACCAAGTTCGTGGCTCAGTTATAGCAAAAATGCGGGTCTCGCACTGGACGTGGACCTCACTTTGATGTTGAGACGCGGAGCTCACAGGCTCGCGTCTGTGTTGGAATGCGGAGCTGTTCAGACTTGCATTTGAGTTGAAACGCGGAGTTAGCTGAGGTCCGCATCTGACAAAGGACGCGAGGTCCGCGTCTGACATTGGAATGCGAGGTCTGCGTCTGGCGACCTCCGCATCTGACAAAGGACGCGAGGTCTGCGTCTGGCGACCTCCGCGTCTGACATTGGAATGCGAGGTCTGCGTCTGGCGACCTCCGCGTCTGACAAAGGAACGCGAGGTCCGCGTCTGAGGCTGGAACGCGATCTCCGCGTCTGGGAGGTTAACGTCTGAGGCTTTGTCTTCAATAATTTTTTGATAGCCTACAGAACCCCCTCCAAAGTTTTCGAAACTCTGTGGTTGACTGAGACGGATTTCGGAATACTTTGGACTTCAGTTGAATCGGGACTTCCTGTAATCAGACTGGCATTCTTCTGAGAGGCAGTCTCGAGCTTGATCTTGTCTGGATTCTGGTCTTCGTGAGTGTACTATTGAACTGCTTGAAGCCTCCAAGAAAGATCGTTGTAATTTAATTGTCGGTGTACTGTTGAACCGGTGGAGTTGTCAATTGCCTTTACCAGTGTATTGTTGAACTGATTATAATAGTAGAGATATACTCTTTGTATTGTGAGAGAGAGAGAGAGGACGCAGCTCTCACAGACGCGGTTCTGGCACACTGATCAAGTGGAGACGCGAACTTCACCAAAGTTGAGACGCGACTCTCAATTGTTGTAGAAACGCGGCTCTCAATTACTATAGAGATGCAGCCTTTACTTGCTGTTGAGACTCGACTCTTAAGTTCGTTGAGTCGCGGCTCTATGCTTGAGACGCGAAGGTAACGCTCAAAGCTTCTTTGGAAGAGTTTTAATTGCCAGAGGTGTAACTCTACTGGGAAAATTTGAGAAATTTACTGTCAGAGGTGTGATGTTAACTTGACAGTGGGATCAGGACTTGTGATTTGAACAAGTTTTGTGGACTTGCTATTCTATTGATGAGAATAACAAGTGGAGTTTGATTCGCTGGAGATTATGCCAGAGTCATCGTCAGAGGTTTAGTGTTAACATGACTAGAACTCTGCTGGGAATGATAGTTTGCTGTTAGAGGTGTGATATTAATATAACAACGATTGATTTTGCGATCTACACAATTTAAGTGGACCTGTCATTCTATTGAAGAGAATGACAAGTGAGATTGGATTTGTTGAAGATGCATAGAGATTTTTACCGTCAGAGGTGTAATGTTAACGTGATGGTTTGAGTTTGCAATTTGAGCAAATTGAATTGTCAGAGGTGTAAAATTAACTTGACAAAGATGTGTGCTAGAGGTGTGATATTAACTTAGCACCACGAAAGTCTAATTTTCACTGAGAAAATTGAGAGAAGATCATTATCATAGGTGTAATATTAACTTGACAATGAAATGCATGCTAGAGGTGTGATATTTAACTTAGCATTAAAAGATCTCATTTTCACTGAGAAAATCGAGGAGATCACTGTCATAGGTGTAATGTTAACTTAACAGCAATTGATTTTGCGATATGAGCAACTTTAGTCAGAAGTGTAGTATTAACTTGACCAAGAGATTCTGCGATTTATGCAGTTTGGTGGACTCGCTGTCCTATTGAAGAGGACTGACAAGTTAAAATTTTGGTCATAGGTGTGATGTTAACTTGACTGGGATTTGTCTTGCGATTGGAGAAAGTTTGGTCAGAGGTGTGATGTTACTTGACCGGGATTTGTCTACTGTTAGATGTGTGATTTTGAACATAACAGTATTTTGAGTGGACTTGTCATTCCACTGAGGAGAATTGAAAAGTTGAAGTTTTACCCCCTGGGATACATCAAAGTCTTACTGTCAGAGGTGTGATGTTAAAATGACAGGTTCGATTTGTAATTTATTCCACTGGAAAAATTGAGGGAAATCACTGTTAGAGGTTTAATGTTAACTTAACAGTGAATATGTCAGAGGTATAATGTTAACTTGACATGTTTGATCTGTGATTATTTTACTAGGGAAATAGTCACAGGCTTTTTGTGGTCCTACCATTTCATGGATGGGAATTGGTAAGGGATTTTGGAGGGGAAGGCGGGATCAGGTCCCTCAAGGTTTTTAGCAAACCTTCAGTTATCAACGGATTTGATGTGCCTTTACCAACTACCGTTTGAATTGGGCTAGCCATGCTATTCCCCTCAGCATGATGAGTTGTCGAGGATTTTTTCGTTAGGCTTAAAAGCCAACTTTTTCCTCTATCTTTAGCCGTCGGAGGCGTCGGATTGTTGTTCCACAGATAACTTCTAAAATCCTGCTGAGATTAAAGAAGTATAAACTTCGCGGGGAACTTATAGGAAGATCGGCGTTCCCTTTGAGTACTTATTTGATCAGAGGTGTGGTGTTGAACTTGATCAGGGAAGAGCTTCTCGAGGTCGACCCATTTCTTCATAGAGCCGGCAGGAAGCTTCATGAACCATTTAAAGGTAATAAAGCCGGCAGACTCGTTCTCTGCAGAAGGGACGCGAGTCTCGCGTTTTGGCACAAAGACGTGGGACTCACGTTTTTGAGAGGAGATGCGGATCTCGCATTGCTGAACGTCGCGTCTGTGAGGTGAAACACGAGCCTCGCGTTCTAATATAGAAATGCGGGCTTCATGTTCAGTTAGAGAAACGCGGGCTTCATGAGCTCCGCATTTTGATACAGAGACGCGGGCCTCATGAGCTCCGTGTTTTGATACAGAGACGCGGGCCTCATGAGCTCCGCATTTTGATACAGAGACGCGGGCCTCTCGTTAAGGATCTGAGATGCGAGTCTCGTGCTGCTCAGAAGAAACGTGGGCCTAAGCCCCGCGTTCTGTATCTGCTGAACAGATGGCTTTTTCAGCTTTTTCCATCTGTTGTCGACGTGTGTGGTACCTTTGTCGACGTTCAGCATTCCGGTTATGCTTCACGGGTTGTTGGGGACCCCCAGTAACCTGGAGTTGAGGAATCTGGAGAGGAGAGGTACGGCGAGATGGGCCTTCATCTTCATTGGCCTCGCAGATCTCGTGGGAGACATTGACGTGGGCCACATGTGTTGTTGCAACCACTTCTGTCTGCTGACGACGAGCGCGACGCCTTTGCCGTCTCTTGGCATTCCGATTGAGTCGTAGTGGTTGTTGGGAACCCCCAGCGTTCGAACTAGCAGTGCCTTGATAGAAGGATGGCGGGAGATTGGTGTAACACCCTGCTCCCCAGTGTACGTATCACCGTATCTGTACGCGATACGACGTACAAATTTGATTTGACCTCTGTAGTATTCCAATTGACCTGATTTCAGTTTCAAAAATCATTTCCTAATATTGTAGATTTTTCAGGATTTTCTGGAATTTTTCTGGATTATTTTGGAAAATATCCGTTGTCGGTGTCGACCGATACCGATAACCAGCCTTCCGATTTTTATTTCACAAACGGAGTAGAATTTTGAGAATCGGCCTTCACCGTGTGCCTTAGGATCTTATTATCTACGTTTGGGTATTTTTGGAGATTTTTCTGATTTTATCAAAAATCCGGCCAAACCGGTGTCGTCCGTATCGGCGAGACACTCCGGGATTTTTAATTTGCAAACCGGATTGAATTTCTTCAAACTGTCTTCATATTACGTCTCAGCGTAATATTTTCTATTTTCTGTAATTTTGGGCACCGTTCGGGAGAAGTCGAATTTTAGGCCGCATTAAATAATCTTATTTTATTAATTTTAATTTCTTTTCTTTTTCTTTTCTTTCCTTTCTTTCTCTTCTTCCTTCCAGCGAATTCTCCCCCACCGCCCTACTGTTCATCCACCGCCTCTCTCTCTCTCTCCCTTTTAAATCTCTAATCCTCTCTCTCTCCTCTAATCTCTCTCTCACTCTCCCACATCCTCTCTCTCTCTCTCATTAGGGAGATTAATCAAACTCTCTCTCTCTTTCTCTATTCCTTTCCCTCTCTCTCTCTCTCATCTTCTCCCTCACTCTGGTGGGCGGCGGCGGCACGCCGGAGGCCGCCCGGCCAGGCCGGCGGTGCCGGAGGCCGGCCAGGCCAGCCGGCGGCAAGGGAGGCCGGCCAGCGCCGGCCAAGTGCTAGAGGGAGGGAGGGGGACACAGCCCCCCTATTTTCTTCCCCTCCCACTCTTGCGGGTGGGCCCCGGCGGCCGTTGGGCACCGGACCGGCGCCGGGTGGCGCCGGCGCCGGCGGGGCAGCGGCGCCGGCGGCGGGTGCGTGCGGGGGCGGCCGCGCGCGGGCGGCGCCCGCGCCTGGGCGGCGGCAGCAGCAGCCATATGGCTGCTGCTGGCTTCGTTGAGAAGAGAAATGGGTTTGGGTTTCGGGTTCAACCCAAACCCGACCCGTTTACACCCGGACCCGACCCATTAAAGGTAAAATTACATGTAAGCCCCTGTAAGATTTTAAATTACTTTTAGGCCCTTGTAAAATTACAAATAGCCCCCTGAATAATTTCTATTATTACGTAACTAACCTTTTCTCTCGGTTTTGGGTATTCGGGCGATATCGGGAGCATCCGGACTCCGATTGAGACGATTCTGGATCCGTTGCGATCGTGGGAACGAGAGCTACAATCCTGTAGCCAGTTTGTGAGTGCTTTTCTTTTCTAAATTATATTTTATCATGTTTAGTGAAATTGATTGATAGATCTTGATTAGGGATAAAAGACGGTAACTAATAAATATTAACTAGTAATTATTGGACACTCATTGAATAGGAATAACCACTACTATTGTACTAGTGATGTAATAATAACAAACACTGCCATAGACAACTCGGACACAGATATCATGACTGTACCGCCACTGACCCACGGACCACTAGGTCACCATGTTAGTGGATACGATCACTTCATGTAATAGCTCACAGTTAAATAACTATCGTCACATGTATACTGATTCACGATACTTGACGACACTACACTGTCACTAGACATGACTGCTAGACACCATTAGTACATACACTGATATCCTCCTTACACGGATACCGTAGTTCACTGGATATGGTGATACACTGACCACTATTATTACCACTATCACATATAGATATGACACGGATTCTTGCTACACATATAACTTCCACTAGTAAACAGATAGACCAATGCACGGACTACCACATTTCATATTATGTCATGTTTACATATTACTGTTACCTGCATGTCATGTTTACATATTACTGTTACACCTGCATGTCATGTTTACATATTACTGTTACACTTGCATGTCATGTTTACATATTATTGTTACATTTGCATGTCATGTTTCCATATCACTGTTACACCGGCATCTTATGTTTACATATCACTGTTATACATGCATGTTATGTTTCCATCGCCCTGTTACCAGTGCATGTATGCTTTCTCTTATTACTGTTATAGGAATCCCCGTTCATATTACATGTATTCTTGTGCCATGTTACCGTATTCATGTTATATGATTGTTTCATGTTACTGATATGGATATTCCCGATACTAGACATGATATGGATATTCCCGTTACTGGACATAATTGCTGTTGATATGCGATGTGTGGAACTAAGTGCCACGTGGATCCAAGCTACGGGGGCCACCTCTAGAATCCCACATCTATTGTTCCCGTTTCCCGGTATATTGTTCATGATATCTTGTTCATGTTATATTGTTCCTGATTCTCGTGATATTGTTCTATGCTATCAACAGAGCTCAGGTCCAGTAATCATATTACCCATACCATGTACTGTAATTGTTCTTGTTACATTGTATACTTGACATATCACATATCAGATCATAAAGATAACTTGGGTATGGGGGAGACTTGACGGTTGACTAGATCTTATCGGGTGGATGTACTGGATCCATATTGAGGTCCCACTGCAGGGGACCGGGTAGTGCTGGCTACCATCTGTTACTCATGTTACATGTTACAGCTCTAGCGGGCTGGCCCTGGTCTCAGCAGCCAGGGATCTGTTTAAGGCCGTGATCCCGCGTATGCACGGGATACATGCACCCGATAAGAACTCCTCGACCATGGGTTTCCAATTAACATAATGAAACCAGTATACACAATAGTGACGTTGGGAACACTTGTTATTTAGTTACTCTCTCGTTTGGATAATGGTACCCGTAGGCCATGTCCGGATGGGTTCGACTGGGGTGCGGGCTTCAGTATGAACCCCAGTGGTATGGGACACTGGAAGAGAGTAATTAAAATAGCAGGTGGTACTGATCGCTACTATTGTATGAATAACACGACTATGACATGACCTGCCTGCTACTATATTACCTTGTTACTGTTCCTGATCATGTAATTGCTATCATGTTATATGTATACATTAATACTGTACCTGTTTTCTGTTACACTTTCTGTAGTGACCTACTACTCATGCACATGTATAATTTGTTACATTACCTGGTATACGTTACACTGTATGTAGTGGCATACTATGCATGTTCTGTATTGCATATATTTTATGTTGCCGACATATACCCATCTGCATATATTTTATTGTTGCAGACATATACTCACCTGCATGTTCACTGCTATCACAGCACCACTAGCATGTACTCTCGTCACCACTAGATAACATTATATTCTATAAACTGGGTATGATTAAAAACATGACCTGATGATTACCGGTTAGGTAATAATGGTAGTAAAAGATGACATGTTTACATGTTCCTACTGCTTATATATTCCTACTGTTTATTATATGGTATACACCATCACGTATCTATAGTAATATCATGCTTGTAGTACTATAGTATATATTACTGCCTCCTTCATTTTACCACTCACTAGGTCGCTTTCTGACGACCCTGGGTTTGCATGCCCAGATTGGAGAGCCGCATACCGTAGTGTCTGGGAGTGCCATGGAGTCACATAGGAGATTCCTCATCGGGACCATTCATAGGTATCTTGAGCATTTATTTCTGTTATCTTCTTTGTTCCCATTTATGATATCTGTTATGATCTCTGACCCTCTTCTGCAGGTATTCTTGTACTTATCACATGCTGGACCCCAGGTATTTATGGAGGTTATTTATTGTACTGAGGCTTAACGTACGCGTGAGCGTGTTTACACCTCGCGTATGTACGTCGCCATAACGTCCCCGTACCTACGGGAACGGGGCGTTACACAGTGGTATCAGAGCTGAGGTTCACACCTGGTATGGGTAACCACCTGGGTCAATCCTCGGGCTCTTACCAACAGTACAATTAGGTTCAGAGTAACTGCTCTGTATCTGAATTTGGGGATTCCAGTACAAGAATATCATGACCTTGACAATTCATTCCTTGACTCTGTTCTCTGACTTCCTTTCAGTTGTCAACCAGAACATCCTATTTCCTTCTACTTTTCTTGTATCGTCTTACTTTCCATCTGTCCGGATTAGTTCACTACCATACTTCTCCATCCCGGGTTTCTTCTATATAGCAGAGTGCGCAGCGAAAGTGTCGTGGACCCGTCATCTTTCGGCCTTGGGTTGAAAATCTTGTTTTCACACCTGATTGAAATTGCGAGGACGCAATTTTTTGTAAGATGGGGAAAATGTAACACCCTGCTCCCCAGTATACGTATCACCGTATCTGTACGCGATACGACGTACAAATTTGATTTGACCTCTGTAGTATTCCGATTGACCTGATTTCAGTTTCAAAAATCATTTCCTAATATTGTAGATTTTTCAGGATTTTCTGGAATTTTTCTGGATTATTTTGGAAAATATCCGTTGTCGGTGTCGACCGATACCGATAACCAGCCTTCCGATTTTTATTTCACAAACGGAGTAGAATTTTGAGAATCGACCTTCACCGTGTGCCTTAGGATCTTATTATCTACGTTTGGGTATTTTTGGGGATTTTTTCTGATTTTATAAAAAATCCGGCCAAACCGTGTCGTCCGTATCGGCGAGACACTCCGGGATTTTTAATTTGCAAACCGGATTGAATTTCTTCAAACTGTCTTCATATTACGTCTCAGCGTAATATTTTCTATTTTCTGTAATTTTTGGCACCGTTCGGGACAAGTCGAATTTTAGGCCGCATTAATAATCTTATTTTATTAATTTTAATTTCTTTTCTTTTTCTTTTCTTTCCTTTCTTTCTCTTCTTCCTTCCAGCGAATTCTCCCCCACCGCCCTACTGTTCATCCACCGCCTCTCTCTCTCTCCCTTTAAATCTCAAATCCTCTCTCTCTCTCCTCTAATCTCTCTCTCACTCTCCCACATCCTCTCTCTCTCTCTCTCATTAGGGATTAATCAAACTCTCTCTCTCTTTCTCTATTCCTTTCCCTCTCTCTCTCTCTCATCTTCTCCCTCACTCTGGTGGGCGGCGGCGACACGCCGGAGGCCGCCCGGCCAGGCCGGCGGTGCCGGAGGCCGGCCAGGCCAGCCGGCGGCAAGGGAGGCCGGCCAGCGCCGGCCAAGTGCTAGAGGGAGGGGAGGGGGACACAGCCCCCCTATTTTCTTCCCCTCCCACTCGTGCGGGTGGGCCCCCGGCGGCCGTTGGGCACCGGACCGGCGCCGGGGTGGCGCCGGCGCCGGGGCGAGCGGCGCCGGCGGCGGGTGCGTGCGGGGCGGCCGCGCGCGGGCGGCGCCCGCGCCTGGGCGGCGGCAGCAGCAGCCATATGGCTGCTGCTGGCTTCGTTGAGAAGAGAAATGGGTTTGGGTTCGGGTTCAACCCAAACCCGACCCGTTTACACCCGGACCCGACCCATTAAAGGTAAAATTGCATGTAAGCCCCTGTAAGATTTTAAATTACTTTTAGGCCCTTGTAAAATTACAAATAGCCCCCTGAATAATTTCTATTATTACGTAACTAACCTTTTCTCTCGGTTTTGGGTATTCGGGCGATATCGGGAGCATCCGGACTCCGATTGAGGCGATTCTGGATCCGTTGCGATCGTGGGAACGAGAGCTACAATCCTGTAGCCAGTTTGTGAGTGTTTTTCTTTTCTAAATTATATTTTATCATGTTTAGTGAAATTGATTGATAGATCTTGATTAGGGATAAAAGACGGTAACTAATAAATATTAACTAGTAATTATTGGACACTCATTGAATAGGAATAACCACTACTATTATACTAGTGATGTAATAATAACAACACTGCCATAGACAACTCGGACACAGATATCATGACTGTACCGCCACTGACCCACGGACCACTAGGTCACCATGTTAGTGGATACGATCACTTCATGTAATAGCTCACAGTTAAATAACTATCGTCACATGTATACTGATTCACGATACTTGACGACACTACACTGTCACTAGACATGACTGCTAGACACCATTAGTACATACATTGATATCCTCCTTACACGGATACCGTAGTTCACTGGATATGGTATGATACACTGACCACTATTATTACCACTATCACATATAGATATGACACGGATTCTTGCTACACATATAACTTCCACTAGTAAACAGATAGACCAATGCACGGACTACCACATTTCATATTATGTCATGTTTACATATTACTGTTACACCTGCATGTCATGTTTACATATTACTGTTACACCTGCATGTCATGTTTACATATTACTGTTACACTTGCATGTCATGTTTACATATTATTGTTACATTTGCATGTCATGTTTCCATATCACTGTTACACCGCATCTTATGTTTACATATCACTGTTATACATGCATGTTATGTTTCCATCGCCCTGTTACCAGTGCATGTATGCTTTCTCTATTACTGTTATAGGAATCCCCGTTCATATTACATGTATTCTTGTGCCATGTTACCGTATTCATGTTATATGATTGTTTCATGTTACTGATATGGATATTCCCGATACTAGACATGATATGGATATTCCCGTTACTGGACATAATTGTTGTTGATATGCGATGTGTGGAACTAAGTGCCACGTGGATCCAAGCCACGGGGGCCACCTCTAGAATCCCACATCTATTGTTCCCGTTTCCCGGTATATTGTTCATGATATCTTGTTCATGTTATATTGTTCCTGATTCTCGTGATATTGTTCTATGCTATCAACAGAGCTCAGGTCCAGTAATCATATTACCCATACCATGTACTGTAATTGTTCTTGTTACATTGTATACTTGACATATCACATATCAGATCATAAAGATAACTTGGGTATGGGGGAGACTTGACGGTTGACTAGATCTTATCGGGTGGATGTACTGGATCCATATTGAGGTCCCACTGCAGGGGACCGGGTAGTGCTGGCTACCATCTGTTACTCATGTTACATGTTACAGCTCTAGCGGGCTGGCCCTGGTCTCAGCAGCCAGGGATCTGTTTAAGGCCGTGATCCCGCGTATGCACGGGATACATGCACCCGATAAGAACTCCTCGACCATGGGTTTCCAATTAACATAATGAAACCAGTATACACAATAGTGACGTTGGGAACACTTGTTATTTAGTTACTCTCTCGTTTGGATAATGGTACCCGTAGGCCATGTCCGGATGGGTTCGACTGGGGTGCGGGCTTCAGTATGAACCGCCAGTGGTATGGGACACTGGAAGAGAGTAATTAAAATAGTAGGTGGTACTGATCGCTACTATTGTATGAATAACACGACTATGACATGACCTGCCTGCTACTATATTACCTTGTTACTGTTCCTGATCATGTAATTGCTATCATGTTATATGTATACATTAATACTGTACCTGTTTTCTGTTACACTTTCTGTAGTGACCTACTACTCATGCACATGTATAATTTGTTACATTACCTGGTATACGTTACACTGTATGTAGTGGCATACTATGCATGTTCTGTATTGCATATATTTTATGTTGCCGACATATACCCATCTGCATATATTTTATTGTTGCAGACATATACTCACCTGCATGTTCACTGCTATCACAGCACCACTAGCATGTACTCTCGTCACCACTAGATAACATTATATTCTATAAACTGGGTATGATTAAAACATGACCTGATGATTACCGGTTAGGTAATAATGGTAGTAAATATGACATGTTTACATGTTCCTACTGCTTATATATTCCTACTGTTTATTATATGGTATACACCATCACGTATCTATAGTATATCATGCTTGTAGTACTATAATATATATACTGCCTCCTTCATTTACCACTCACTAGGTCGCTTTCTGATGACCCTGGGTTTGCATGCCCAGATTGGAGAGCCGCATACCGTAGTATCTGGGAGTGCCATGGAGTCACATAGGAGATTCCTCATCGGGACCATTCATAGGTATCTTGAGCATTTATTTCTGTTATCTTCTTTGTTCCCATTTATCATATCTGTTATGATCTCTGACCCTCTTCTGCAGGTATTCTTGTACTTATCACATGCTGGACCCCAGGTATTTATGGAGGTTATTTATTGTACTGAGGCTTAACGTACGCGTGAGCGTGTTTACACCTCGCGTATGTACGTCGCCATACGTCCCCGTACCTACGGGAACGGGGCGTTACAATTGGTCTCCATTGCTATCTTGATCGTGGGTCATGGCGTGGGTCTCTGAAGAGACATTGGAGATGGCCACGTTATCTCCACAGGAGACTCCCGAAGCTTTGGGGGAGTTCAACTTCTCTTGGTCGAATTCGATCGCAAGTGATTCGACTGTGGATCCAAGCATCTTGATGTCGGCTTGCGCCACCACTTTCACGTCGGTTGAGAACGACAAAGTAATCCCCAGCGGAGTCGCCATCTCTTGTACGCGTCAGAAAAATCACAATTGCAAAATTCTTTTAATTAAATAGAAGATTACAACGGATATAACCCGATTACAAAAGAGAGAAGAATTGTTGGATCTCCCCTTTATTTAATGCTGGGTTCTTCTTGTAGCGGTGGAGAGTGATTCTTGTTCTCCATTGACGAACCGAACCGGAAGCTTGATTTTCGGATATTCTTGCTCTCATTGGAAGCCCACTGATCAGGTATGAAACCTTAATCAGTGGCTAAAATCTTAAAGAGATTAGAAACTCCCCTTGAACTCAGCAAGTTTATAGAGTTTTCTCCTCCAACACAATATGTATTCAGCAACCTTATACTTAGCTTTCAGCCTTCTGTATTTATCCAGCTTCAAGTGTCAAGCATCAAGTGTGCCTTTTAGGGGATTCTCCTCCTTTTCTCCTCAAAGCTCCTCCCATTTACTCCGAGTTCCCCCCAGGTCCTCCCAGGTCCTCTCTCCAGATGTCCCCTAGAGAGGTCTCCTCTTTTTTTGGTCCCCGCCGAGCCCTTATTCAAGGTTCTCCCCCCTCTCTAGCTATTCATAGCTATTTATAGAAGAATTGAGGTGTAACTAACCCCTTAAATCTCTCCATAATGGGAGGGGTGTAATTAAATCCTTAAATCTCTCCATAATGGGAAGTTATTCCCCATTATGTGGAGAGAAAACGGGGTGTAACTGACCAAGTTCGTGGCTCAGTTATAGCAAAAATGCGGGTCTCGCGCTGGATGCGGACCTCACTCTGATGTTGAGACGCGGAGCTCACAGACTCGCGCGTCTGTGTTAGAACGCGGAGCTGCTCAGACTTGCGTTTGAGTTGAAACGCGGAGTTGGCTGAGATCCGCATCTGACAAAGGACGCGAGGTTCGCATCTGACATTGGAATGCGAACTCTGCGTCTAGCGACCTCCGCATCTGACAAAGGACGCGAGGACTGCGTCTGGCAAACCTCCGCGTCTGACATTGGAATGCGAGGTCTGCGTATAGCGTCCTCCGCGTCTGATAAAGGAACGCGAGGTCCGCGTCTGACAAAGGAACGCGAGGTCCGCGTCTGGGAGGTTCGCGTCTGAGGCTTTGTCTTCAGTAATTTTTGATAGCCTACACTAATTATACCAAACATGGTAGTCCAGTATTCCTAAAAATCTAATGCCTAAAACATACTGTTGAGAGAAGAGAATATTGCATTCCGCATAACCAACAGGTAGGGTTAAAACAAGAAATACGCCCTCAAAGTTTGACCAAAATTCCCTCAGAAAACTCTCTTTAAGTTTAAATATCCGAATCCGCTTCGTATCAACATCTATTTGAGCAAATATGGATATGACTAATCAATATCCAGGTGAGAGTTCAATAGAGGTGGAGGGAGGAGGGCAACACACTAGTTTTCCATTTCCTACAGCTAGGGTTGTGAGTGCCTGCTGTCAAATCAAACAACATGCATGCAATCCAACTGCAAATTATATCAGAACAAATAGCACATCCACATAACTCTACAATGAAGGCGACATCCTACAGCAGCACAAAAGGAAAAAAGACAACAAATATTTTCGAACAAAACAGGCATATATTTAACTTTGAAACAAAAAAGAAAAAGAAAAACAAAGGTATACATTACAAGTTCTTAGGCCGTATATAAAGAACAGGCTAATAACAATTATACACCCTCAAACATGCAACATCTACAAATAGTACATAAAAGCGGTTGTTATACATAGAGGTATCATCCTCAAAGTCACCTAGTAATACAGCTTCACACAAACAATGAAAAATAAATCTTATAAGTGCGGCGGCACATTGCAGAACCATTTATTTTGCAGCATCCTCAATCTGTATCTGCCTAAGAATCAGATTTTGAAGACGGGTTGAAGGCTACCTGCTCGGCACAATCCAAGTTGTCTCCCGATAATTCCCTGCCAACACCCATTAGGTCAAGGTAATATTGGTAGTGGGAGATCATGTTGTTCATGTCATCAACGAAGCCCTGCCCGCAGACTAGATCCCCGTAGAGAATGTTCATGGTAGCCCCAAATCCTGGTAGCCTCTTGGACAAGGTATCGTTCTTTGTTGGCTTCCAGTTACCAACAAACGCATCGTGGGCTGATGGCTGCTTCTTCTTCATGGGGTTCATCCACCTCCACATGGCAGCTTGGAAAGCGAGGGTCGCATTCTGCTCTAGGTATTCAGGGTGGCTCAACAGATCAATCTTGATCCCGTCACCAATAAGTCCATAGTTGGAGTTCCTGGACAAAAGAGCACATTTGATACTATTGGAAATTGTAATTCAAATCCTCATGATTCATGAAAATAGGAAAGTCTAATTTTGAGTTGGTTTAAGATTTTTGGAGTTTCTAAAATTTAGTCTTAGAGTTATAATTGTACTATAATTAGTTTAGGAGTTCCTATTTTCTTTTAATAAAGTAAGTCTTAGATTAGGAATAGGATTTGATTTTTAGTTGGATTTGTATTGTTTTGCCTATAAAGAAGAGGTATAATCAATGTTTTGTGACGAAAAAAATAAAAAAAAGGGGAGGGAGAGAGAGAGAGAGAGAGAGAGAGTTTGAAGTTGAGAAAAGTTTAATTTTTTTTTTTTTTTGTTTTTGGGTTTTCAAATAAACTTGTGTGTTTTTCTTCCCAAAAATCAACAGATACTTGGTTCTCTAGTGAACCGCAGGTCTCAATTCTGAGATCAAAGAATAGCTAAAGAGAGGAGAAACAAAGTGTTGATGACATACCAGTATACGGGCAGGGCACCACGACCATAGTACTCAACTCCGGGAGTGCAGGGGTAAGATAGTCATCGTTGCAATAGGATTGGCTAGGACTCATCTCATGGTTATAGCACAGTCCCCATGCAAGTGGACCGCCAGTCGCAACACCATAGCCACCTACAAGTGGCAAATTGCAAGTCAAATGCCATACACATACGCATGCAGGAGATAAAGTGGCCTGAAAGAGCATGCATATCAGTTGCATGAATTCATTATGTATGCAGAGCTTCATCATTGACTGGCACTTTGACAGAGAACTCGTTAAAATGGTAAGTTGGCCACTGGCAAGCATTTTCAAAACATGAATTTTTCAAATGCTAGGGAAAAAAATGTGATGTGAGAAATAACTAACAACCTTAATATTTCAGGAAAGTGAGTTCAAAGTTTGGAAAACCAACATGTGCAATAAAAGGCATTTCAAAAAATAGTATTTCAATGCTGCACACAGTATGAGCTCTTGGCTCAGGAGAAAGAGAACCCTACACCTTGCTAAGCAGGTGTGGAATGACCTAATCCTATTTCAATCCTTTGGCACATTACAATAGAAAACGGCTAGAGCACCTTAGTGTTTCACACAGAATGTCAGTAGAAAGGCAGAGCAGGAGGAACTTTGAAACCTCTGTCCCGATTGTTGATTGGCCTCACATGCTTTAGAGTTATGTAATAGGTTTCAGAGTATAAGCACACTTTTGCCACCCACAACCGAGGCACTGAGTACACTTGAAGGTTGAACAAGGGCATAGGAGATTTGCAACTTGTAAATTAAACTTTGCTTAATCCATTGAACCATTGCATTAAATTTTCACAATGGGAAAAAGGCGAGGAGAGCGATCAAAGAAGTGTCCCAGACACTAGAATCTCAGCTTTAGTAGGTAACTAGTTTGACCCAATTAAGAGTTTGTGTATGTACACATTAACAAGAGAACATGCAAGGAAGTAGTGTTTAGGAAATAATTAAGCAAAACCTTGACTAACTTCCAATAATCATATGTTAGAATGATGAGCTCTGCAGAGGATAACTTTCAATAAATATATTTTAGTGAGGGCTTGTGTAGAGTACAATAAAAATAACCAACGTTGACGAAGAGTTATTATCACACTGAGTTATGTTTTTAAAATACCAAAATTGATTTGGCATAAGCGCGAGTAAGAACAAGGTTCCTGCAAAACAATACTCAAGCAATAAGTTCCAACATTTTTATCTGCTATGCGAATCAAGGGCTCACTGAACAAGTCCTTGAGCTAGCCCCACCAGAAATAATCAAATAATCAATGTGGATATTCAATTTAGATGGCCCAAATATCGATATTGAATAGAGAGGATTTAGCTAAAAATCATTTGGAATAGCATCCAATATTGTGTGCATGACCTACAATAGATTTTGAAAACATGCAACAGATTTCAAACATCCATCTCACAAAATAAAATTGAAAGCTATACTATGTTGTTAATGCAAGTATGAAGAATGATGGAAGTGAATTATTTCCAGTGCATTCTAGCCTTCAATATTGGAATAATGACAGTGAGGTAAAAGAACTGATACGACAGACACAATCAAATGCGATCAAAGCATAGAAATTATTATTTGAAACATTTTTGACAATCAACCATGGTCAGCTTTGGCCAGACATAGTGATAGAAGGTTAACACAAACACATTCTGTTTGTTAAATTATTATGAGATTTTTTAGCCAAGCTGTGATACAAACATGTAGTAGATCTACATGAGTGCAGACCTGCATTAATCGGAACAATGAGAACTGGACTGGTCACAAGTCTTCCATGGCTCCTGCATCACGTACATTCAACCAAACAATGAATGGTTTTAATTTCCATCTGAAGGGTAAAAAAAATTAATGATCCACAAACAACATCCTCCCTAGTATAGACTTCCATGAACCATGAAAATTGTTGCATGAAGAACTTTGGTTCGAACAAGGTCACGAAATGTGACAATCTAATGACACCTTCAGATCTTCACTTTATAATCATTTTCAATGACCACAAACTCTTTCAGAACGTGTCAAGTGATGCTAAAATAGATGGTCTTGGATAGTGAATACTCACATGGAAGCCCCAGCACCACATGAAATGATTTGGAAAAATATCATGCTAATTTCTCCTCAAACAACTCTTTGTTCCCATACACCTGCTGCAAAATTTGGGTGTTCAAAGTTCAACTTATGGCTTCCATCACATTTCATAGATCTAGGACAATTGCTTAAAAAAATGTCCCTTAAGTAAAAAAGCAAGTAATTTGAGCTCCATCATGCTTCAAATTGATTCTTAACTTGCAAGTATTTGCACCAGCCAAAAATCTTTGTTTCTTCAAATCCCAAAACAAACTACTCACTCAAGCCAATTAGTCAAAAACAATGCTTGCATAATAATGACCAAATCAATCAATTACATGTTAGTTTATTGATTTGCAAGCATCCAAATTATACATGTCCTTGTAAGGATCTATATATATAACTATTCAGAACTATCCACAAACATCCTAATAAATTAATCTTTCATGTTCTATATCCTCAATGTCAATTTCCTGCTTCTAGATCTTGAATGCAACATACATTATGCCACAAAAGCCGATCATAATAAACAGACATCTCATTAAAGAAGAAAGGGTGAGAGTGAGATGCTTACAAGAGGTCTTGCTGCCGACGTGGCCGAGGAACGCGGCGACCTCCTTCATCTGCATCGTCTTGCCGCCGGTGGTCCCGAACCCGAGGGGCTCGAACAGCGCGGCGGCGGTGATGAAAGACTGATAGTCCCAGAACCCAACAGCATGCGCCACCGGGGAGTTGCGCTTGGCGAAGAGGTTCTCGAATTGGTAGACTTGGAAGAGATCGGTGGGTCTCGTTGCAGCAGTACACGCTGTCCTTGCACTCCCATCCCTTGTCGCAGGTCTTGGCCTTCTTGCCTGCGCTCACATTAACAGCAGCTGCCGCAGCCAAGGCGAGAATCACTGCCACTGACCAAAAATTCTTCCCCATTTTTTTTTTTTTATTTTTTGCTTGTTACAGATTCTTTGATTGGTAACAAGCAGTTAATAGAGAGGGGGAGCTGCAGCTGCAGCGTTGTTGTTGCTTGAACAGATGGCGAGGCAAAATCAAGAAGAGGAAGGGCTCACCGCCCAGCATGAAATGGACGTTTGAGATTGAGAGAGATGGGTGACCGACAGAAATGGACGGTGGATGGAGTGGGAGTTGGGCCCCGTGTTGGGCGGGAGAGATGCTTTTTGGGACAGACTGAAGACAGCAACCCCTGACCCACTCTCTAGCGATTACTTTGCTTTTTGTGAGTTTTTGATTTTTTATTTTTATTTTTAATAAAATTCATTTTCTTTCTCCAGCGACGCAACAACCGCAAATTCATTCGCATTCATTTCGTCACAGTATTTGAGCATTCATTGTCTTTTGATGATGGAAAATATCTCAGCATTTTAAATGGGCTATTTTTTTAGAAAATTTTGTTTTAATATTTATTCGAGTAAGAGACTTTCTCAATTTTAATTATTATATCTGACATCAGGCCACGTAGGGTGCCACATAGGCGCTAAGTGCTTTCACCTCGTCTGCTCTCAACTCCGCTTACTCTAGCGACCTCTCCAACCTCACCCGCTGCGACACCTACGCAATCGGTTTTTGTTCAGACCATGCTCTCAGAGACCGTGAAGGTAACAGGTCCACACTCGCAGAAAAATATGAAGATAAAAATACTACAGAGCACTGATATGCCCAAAAGTATCAACATAAGCTATCACTTTGGACTAAACGTACGGAAATATAAACTGTTCTCAACTGTTCACTGTTGCCTGGTAGAAGGCAAGAAACTTCACCAACAGGCAATACACACAACAACAGATTCTATCTCAAAGTCACCCAGGCATGAAAACATCTACAAATTGCGGAAAAACAGAGGAAATAACAAAATCATGCATCAGGGTATTAACCGAATATATTTACAAAACCCTTCACCTACGGAAACAATTACCGACGACGGTCAAAAACGGGAAGAAAAAAAAAAACACTCGACACTGCTGAAGGCCAAGTACAAAAACAAATAGGCAAAATATGGGGATGTAAAAACCCTAACCAGCCCACATACAAAAAATAATCACCAACAATGGGGCCTGTCCCAAACCCACTGCCCCCACAACTTTTACAGTAAACTTAATGCATGACAATGATGTGTATCGTGTAACAAGAGATAATGGGGGCATATAAATCCCCACATACATTGTACTCAATACAAGCAAAGCACCCAACAATTGATCCCCGATGCCTAGGGCAATATAATACAAGACGATGACCTGGTGCGTCCGGCCTGTCCTTCCACTTCTCTAGCTAGCTCATCAGGCTTGCCTTTGAGCACCAGGAGGTGCAGTCGGCATCGGGAAGTTGTAATTATATCGAGCGCCGACAAACTGAGGGGCCTCCACATACGGGCTCTGTTACATCGAAAAAGGAAATAGAATAAGCAAATCGTTTTATAAATCATCTATGGTGACCAAGTCCACCCAAGTTCACAACCACCAAATATGGAATTGCTCAAAGTCAGCAAACCCAAAATCAAAATGGGTGGAAAATTGGGCATCATTAGCAGGGCATGGCAAGTTCCTTGGCGGTTTACTAAAAAGACTGATGATGGACAAGGCTACAAACAGGAAGGCAAGTGGTTTACCTTGGTAGGAAGAGGAGCTGTATGAGATGGCTGCGCGACAGGCGTTTTAGGTGATGTATCAGGAGAGCTACCATCATTGCACTTCTCATTTCCATTCAACTTGTGAACACCACCTGTCAAAGATGCTTCACTCTCGGCTCCATTGGTTGACTTAACCCTCTGAATCATATATATCATGTGTTTCAAATGATTAAGAGAGGACATCAAAATTTGCAACAACAAAAAATGGCAGGCATTAGAGATTGAAAACCACCTGAAATATTTTTCCCAGAGCTTTCAACCCTTTTGCTCGAGCTCGGAGCTCCTCCTTCTTCACCGTATTGTCCTGAAGCACCTGAAATCAAAGTGGTAAAACTTGATTAAATGATCAAGGAATGTTACGAAGGAAATTAGTCCCTTAAACTCAAGGATAAAAGACAGACCATCTGACAGACACGGGATAGGGTAGCCTCAATATCAGCAACATTAAGCTTCCACAAGGAATCAATCATCACTTTCTTGTGAGTCTGCATGTACTCTTCAAGTTCTTCCTCTGTGTAATTGCCCTCGGTACTGAGTTGCTTCTTCATTTCCTCTTGCAGCTGCATTAGGGCAATTGCACCTGCAACAACCATAGACATCAAATAACACATTTTATGCTCACATCCGGAGACATCTAAGACCTGCATGATACAATAATTAATGAATACCGAGATTCTCTCACATGGTATAATTGACAATGAACAGAGAGAGAAAGATTCAAGAGTGTGCACAGTTGAATGTCTATACGATGATACCACAAAGATGCATAACCGTTCACTGATGAGCTAGGTTAAGTGGTTACCCGTTGCAGCAGTTACTTGTGATTTGATGAAATGTCCCTTGTTTCTAAACCATTCAGCAACAAAAGGCACACCCAAGTATTTCGCTTTCTTACCAAGCTCCTTTGCCGCCTGCCTTGCATATATGTAGCCAATAGTGTTCAACATATCAACTCCATAAGCTGTAGACAGCATCAAATGAAATTAATCAAAAGAAATTCACATTTCAATGTAAATATAGGAGAGACAGACAAATAACGCCAAAGATATGAAAGAAATACAACAATCATCCAAACAAAAAAATAAAAGTTGGAAGAAATTGGCAATGTGGTGAATGTCTTCCTTCAAATATGTCATAATGGAGAGCGCACAGAGAAATTCTACCATTACACCTCCAGAATGCCAAGTAGTTCCAAGCACAAAAACATTCAAAAGAAAGTCCTATATTCAACCATCTGTATTGAATGTACAAACTCCTTAAAATATGTTGACCATAAAGAAAATGACACACGTGACATTATGTCATGTAAGTTGCTGAATACTGGAATATTCCCTGTTAAGAGGTTTGATCATCAAGTTCTATATGGTAGTTTCAAAATCACAGCTGTACTTTTCCTTTTTCTCTGGAAGCTCACTGTATTCAATCCCATGCCACATGATCACTCAAAAACTGTCAAGCGACCGAAATTATAATACACCCTTATGTTCATGTAGCTTGATATAGTATTGACTAGAGAATCAATCAATTAAAAAAAGACATGTTATCTTCTTATAGTAGTTTCCTGCCTAAACTTCAACCTGCCAACACAATCCATACAACTATACCCATGCAGAAACAAAACTAAATCATTAGGATACCATAAAGGGTCTGAAAGCATAGCCCTTCAAGCAGCAAGAAATGGAGAATCAGTACAAATTATTCACTGTGAATCTCGATCCAACTCAGTTGTTGCTTGTCACAAACAAATTATAGGATTCAAAACCATTCTCTTGAAAAATTTCCTTTTCATGTAAAAGCTTCTTCTGTTGACGTGCAAGTTTGAAATTGAGCAACCCATTAAAACCGCTCACACCATGCCATGCCTTTCATATTGGACAAGTAGGTAAAACTAAAGCCATTCACGTGTGACAAGGAATTAAACCTCTTTAAAGTGGATTTACTAATGCAACCATAATGCACATTTGAATGGTGAGACTGACACAGAGATGAAAAATATCATTTCTGTGCATAATCTGCATCAACTGCTGCTGCTGCAGCACAGCAGCAGCAAAAGCAGGTTCTCCCACCTTTAGTGGGCTATAGGGATCCTTGTTCTGATGTAAAACCACCTGGATCGCAATCACCTTCAAACAAGATTTGGGTTTCCACCCCTTGCACGTGCTTCTCACCTAAACTCGAGAGCAAAAACTCAAGAATTTAACACAATAATTGGAGGAAAAGTTTTAATCATTCATTAGTTTTTTCAACATAATAGTCTAGGGGGCCTTATATAGGCTTTACAAAAGAGAACTACTGGGAAATAACCGATGTGGTACTAAACGTCCACAAAAGACAAGAAAATAAAAGACACAAATAAAGCTAAAACATATGCTATCCATGAAGCCTGTCCCATCTAAAGCCATAGAAGACCAGCGCGTCGCCTCCTGAAGTATACTCGATCGAACCTGCTCCTGGGCGGTGGCATGATGTCCTCATCAATTCCCCCCGGGTGGAAAGAACTCGACCCTGTCGAGTGTGGGGGACAGAACTGCTGTCTGCTGTGATAGTGCTCCAGCCGATCAGGATCAAGATGTTGGAGGTCTTCCTCAGTAATCCAAGAATTTTCTGAATCAGGTTTTCCCGTCCACTTAATGAGATAGCGTCTCGTCCCTCCATCTCTAGTAGAGATAATCTGATCATCCAAGATAGAATCTATATGTTCTGTTGCATAGGACATTTTAGGAGGAAGTGGAGGTAGTGGGGGGCTCTCAGAAAGAAGGTCTTGGCTTGGCTCATCCACAAATGGATCAGAAGGGGTATCAAAAGTACCTCGATATGGAACCAAATCCTCAACATTAAAGGTGCAACTGATGCCAAAGTCAGGTGGAGATCCACCACATAAGCATTTGAATTGATTTCTTGATAATCTTGAATGGCCCTGCACTTCGCGCGTGTAATTTCTTCACGGTTCCTGGTGGAAACCGTTCGGGTCGCATACGGACCATCACATAATCTCCGACATTAAAAGACCTTAATCGGCGATGTAGATCTGCAGAAGCTTTATAATCAGTATTATTTTTCATTATCTTATCTCTGACTTCCTCATGTAATGCATGGATATGGGATGCAAATGCTGATGCGGAGTCTGATACCCTAGAATGATGATGAGCCATGGGAATTAAATCAATGGGTTGCCTGGGCTTAAAACCGTTTACAATTTCAAAAGGACTGAGACCCGTGGTCCTATTGACAGATCCGTTATATGCAAATTCAGCCATGGGCAAAATGAGATCCCAAGTTTTTAAATTTTCTCCAACTAGACACCTGAGGAGATTTCCTAGCGATCTGTTTACCACCTCGGTTTGACCATCTGTCTGTGGGTGAAAGGCGGTTGAGAATTTCAGTTTGGTGCCCATCTTATGCCAAAGTGTTTTCCAGAAATAGCTAACAAACTTAACATCCCTATCAGACACCATGGTTTGAGGTATCCCGTGCAACTTTACGATATGATCAAAGAATAAGACAGCAACTCGAGACGCATCTGAGGTCTTGGAACACGGGATGAAGTGAGCCATTTTGGAGAATCGGTCAACTACCACTAGGATAGAATCGTGCTTTTTTTGAGTTTTGGGCAGCCCTAGTATGAAGTCTAGGCTCACGTCTTGCCAGGGGCACTTAGGTACCGGAAGAGGAGTGTAAGGTCCGGCAATCTGCTTCTGTTGCTTAGCCAGTTGACACGTGCGACATTGGCTAACTACTTTAGAGACATCCCTTTTCAGACTCGGCCAGTAGAATCGGTGCTCAACGGCCTCAATTGTCTTGTTCTGGCCGAAATGTCCCGCCAGACCTCCAGCATGTAGTTCCCAAGATAGAAAATCCCTGAGTGACGTACGGGGAATGCACAACTTACGGAATCGGAAGAGATAGCCGTCTTGAAGGAGAAAACCGTACATCTCACGAACAGGGCCGTCTCGCAACGTGACATAAATTTTCCCAAAATCGGGACATGATTCATACTCCTCTTTTAATTTCTCAAATCCAACCACTTCTGTGCTCATTGCCACCAAGATCGTGACACGTCGACTTAGCGCATCAGCAACCTTATTCTCGATGCCTGCTTTATGTTTGAGAACAAAAGTATAATCCTGCATGAACTCCACCCATTTGCTATGTCTCGCGTTTAACCTCTTCTGGGAATTGAGATACCTTAACGCTTCATGATCTGAGTATCACAAATTCTTGTGGCAACAGGTAATGTCTCCAGTAGCGCAAAGCCTGTACAACCGCATAAAATTCTTTATCATATATGGAGTAGCGTTGCCGGGCATCATTTAATTTTTCGCTGAAATAAGCAACCGGGTGGTTTTCCTGACTCAGTACACCACCTATTGCCAGTCCCGATGCGTCACAAGTTACTTCAAAAGCTTTTGAAAAGTCAGGGAGACGCATTACGGGAGCTTCTGTCATCATCTTCTTTATCTCAGCGAAAGCTTTGGAGGCAGCAGGAGTCCACTGGAACACCTCACTCTTCAAACAGTCGGTGATAGGTGCCATGATAGCACTAAAATTCTTGATGAACCGACGGTAGAAAGTGGCTAACCCGTGAAAGCTTCTGACTTCTCTAATCGTCCGGGGTTGTGGCCACTCGGTTATTGCCTTTACTTTCTCAGGGTCTGCGGAAACTCCCTCGGAGGAAACCACAAATCCTAGGAAGATAACCCTGTCTATACAAAAAAACACACTTCTTTGGATTTGCATAAAATTTCTCAGCATGGAGTGTGCAGAGGACTTGCCTCAGATGTCCCACATGTTGCTCCTGGGTTTGGCTGTAGATCAGTATGTCATCAAAATAGACCACCACGAACTTACCGATAAACGGTCGAAACAATTGGGTCATTACTCTCATGAAGGTGCTTGGAGCATTAGACAGTCCAAATGGCATAACCAACCATTCATATAACCCGTCTTTAGTCTTAAATGCGGTTTTCCATTCATCCCCGGGTCGGATTCTAATCTGGTGGTACCCGCTCTTAAGATCAATTTTGGAGAAGATTGTGGCACCTGACATCAGATCCAGCATATCATCAAGACGGGGAATGGGGAAAACGGTACTTGACGGTAATTTTATTAATTGCACGACTATCCACACACATACGCCATGTACCATCCTTCTTTGGCGCCAAAAGTGCGGGAACCGCACATGGACTCAAGCTTTCCTTGATGAACCCTTGTCAAGTAGCTCTTCTACTTGCCGTTGCAATTCCGCATGTTCAGTTGGGTTCATTCTATAGTGGGGCAAATTTGGTAAAGTTGCTCCTGGGACTAAGTCAATAGCATGTTGAATGTCTCGCATAGGGGGCAACTCACCTGGAAGATCTTGTGGGAGGGTTTCAGAAAACTCCTCCAGAATTGGCTTGATGTGCTCAGGAATCTGCTCCTCGATATCCCGGCTAGCCTCTCGAGCCACGAGAGCATAACAAGTAGAGCCATCTTGCAAGCTCTTTTCAATTTGATCGTGGCTAATCAAATTCATTTCCATCTTACCTTTGCCCTTATCAACCCTTTTTTTTGGATTTATAACGTCCACTTTATCTTTCCTTTATCAGCCTCTTTCTCTCGGGTTGGCGGCTTTGGTTGATTTGGCATAATCTTCACCTTTTTCCCATTATGGACGAACGAACACTGATTGGTACGTCCATGTATGGTCACATCTAAGTCAAATAACCATGGTCGACCCAAAATAATATGACCTACATTCATGGGTAGTATGTCACACCACACATTTTCTGTGTATGTGGCAAACTGGATGGGAATTTGACATCTTTCTTGAACATCGATAGATGTAGCATCGATCCATGTAACCTTGTAGGGGCTTGGATGCTTCACCGGTGTCATCCCCAAGGTGGTGATTAACTTTGACGCCACAGCGTTGATGCAGCTGCCACTATCCACTATTACCTTGCAGTTCTTATTGCCAATTTTTGTGCAGGTTTGGAATATGGCAGTCCTTCTCCAGTCGTTGAGTGGTTCTGGCTGGGTTAAAGTGCATCTAACCACTCCTAATTGGGTGCGAGCTACACTAGGAGGTAAGCTCGTCATTTCCAGAGTTCGGATGCACCCATTAAATTCATACTCTTCGACAGAGCCATCCGAGTCATCGTCTTGTTGGTGCACCACTTCTTCTCCATCATCCTCTCCTTCTATATCTTCAATGGGGACTTCGACAAAGAGGGTTTGGTTTGACTCGGGCACTGGCTGGCAAGGTGACCATACCCTTGACACCTGTAGCATTGGGTTCTAGGGTTGACTTTTCCTGGTTCACTTACCGTTCTCTTGGATACAAAGGGCTTTGTACCAGAAGGACCTGCTGGTTGACGCTAGAGGAACTGGAGGCAGGTTTACTTGGGGTAGGAAGTGCTCGGTTGAAGCTTGGCTGGCCAGTAGTGGTGGTTCTAGAGTTATCCTTAAAGTTACTTCGGTTAAAGTAGGATCCTCTAGACTCATCTAGGTCGGTGACTAGCTGATATGCCTGTTCTAGAGTCGTGATGCCTCGAGCAATGAGCTCTCAGCGATAATCATCCCTAAGACCGGACCTAAACCTAGATAGGGTCTGTTCAGGAGATTCTAACTCAATAGCTCCACACCGATTCAGATATTCATCAAACTTAGCAATGTAATCAACGGCTGACTTGTTTCCCTGGGTCCATCGATTCCATTTGTCCAACAATGTTGACTGAATGATGGTGGAACATACTTCATCATAAGCTTCTCTTTCATGCTTTCTCAAGTGTCCACGGGGTCTTCCCTTCTGTACCTCATCATCCTCTCTAAATTTTCCCAGTATTGCCCAGCTTGTCCGTTAATTTCATAACGGCCAATCGAACCTTTCTTGATTCAGACATGTCATGCCAACGAAAATATCGGTCCATGGCCAACTGCCAATCGATATAGACCTGAGGGTCTAAACGCCCGTCAAAAGAAGGAGCATCAACTTTAACGCTCCTGATATACTGGGCATCGGCATCAGTTGTTCGGTAAGGTAGGCCTCGCTCACGCCTAGGAGACCTACTGTCATGGCCTCGCTCACGCCTAGGAGACCTACTGTCATTTCGAGAACTCTCATCATCCCTGATTCTTCTCCTATTGGTTTCTAGCCTACCAATTCTGGTTGCTAGATCCCTACAGTTGACATCAACCTGATCCTTAACTTCTTGTAGTTGTCTGTCCATGCTCTCCATCTTTTGTAGGATTGTGTTAAGGGTATCATGAATGCTAGGGTCCATGGGTGCTGAAGTTTCGCCTATAGAAAAAGTTCTACCACTTCTAGTAGGCATGCAAGATCCTCACTGACCCTAAATGCAAGCTGTCCTTAGGATATGTATGTTATGCAGGAGGAGTCAGAGATTAGAATGGTGAAAGTTAATACCAATTTTTAAGCTAATGAGATTAACACGTGATTAAGAAAATTATAACGTGGAGACAGTGATAAAGACACGTGCTGATACAGTTAATTTCAAGATATAGCAAGTAATCACAGATTCAAATTAATTTAGTTGCACGATTAATATTAGGTCGGTTACCACTCAAGATCAGAATCACACAACTCACTTATTTAGTGGGCAACAGTCAATAAATTCTATCATGCGACAGATTGAGAGAACTAGCTATTTTAATCAAGTGACAGGAATAACTGACAGAATATTCAAAGTTACCTGGGAAGACGACCGTAAACCAAACCTGAACGAGACTGCTGTAGGCGCGTAGTACTGGTCGTCACGAATCCACTGCCTCGAAAACGGCTCGATTTGGACTTGAAATGAGTCTTGAACGGCCTCTGGAACTGAACTGAATCAGACTGGATCTGGTTTGAATTCTGGTTGGACCAGACCCGGTTCAGTCTGGGCTTGGTCTGCTCGGCTTGGACCGGGCTCGGGTCGGATTGGATTCAACCCAAGTGGGCTCGCCTATTTAGGGCTGGGGCTGAAACTCAGACCCGATCCAAACACTGCTTCTCCTCTCGCGCCGGCTAGGGCAAGGGTGGAGCGAAGGGCGGCGGCGGCGACTTGAAGAAGATGGCGGAGGGATTGGCGGAGCAGCCTGGTGAGGAGACTCCGGTGAGGACACGGCAGGGATCCCGTGAGCGGCGGCGATGAAATCTGAGGCGACGACGGCAGCGACACTGGCTGGGGCTGAGAATTCAGACCCGATCACTTCCCTTCTCCGTTCTCGGGTGCAGCTAGGGCAAAGAAGGGGCGGGAACTGCGACGACGGCGGCGACTGAGGATGATGAGATCACGACAGCGGGGGTGGCGACTGGATCTCGGCGGCGAGATCAGGCGGTGGAGTTTGCTGCAGAGGAGGATGGTGATCTGGCCGAAGACGACAGTGAGGTGGCTGCTTCGTCGGATCTGGTGAACAGTGAGGTGGAAGGGGACGGCGATGCTTACGGCGGCTGCTTCGTCGGATCTGGTGGAAGGAGATGGGATGGGGACGACAGTGAGGTGGCGTGGCGGTGGATGGAGGTGGCGATGGCTGTCGGCGGTGGAGGCGGGGCTGTCGACGGCGGCAGAGAGGCGCGGCGGCGGAATTGAAGAAGATGATGAACAGTGGGAGATGGGGATTTTCGAAGGATTTTTGTTTTTTGTTTTTTTTTCTTTCTTTTTTTGGTTCACTGTATAAATTTTTGAACAGTGTAATCTTTCTTTTTTTTTTTTTTTTTTTTGAATAGATCTGGGGTATAGATCTAGGGTTTGATCTAGGGTTTGGGACTGAAAATTTGGAAAGACAATATTGAAGGGGATTGAAAACCGGTGCTCTGATACCAAATGATGTAAAACCACCTGGATCGCAATCACCTTCAAACAAGATTTGGGTTTCCACCCCTTGCACGGGCTTCTCACCCTAAACTCGAGAGCAAAAACTCAAGAATTTAACACAATAATTGGAGGAAAAGTTTTAATCATTCATTAGTTTTTTCAACATAATAGTCTAGGGGGCCTTATATAGGCTTTACAAAAGAGAACTACTGGGAAATAACCGATGTGGTACTAAACGTCCACAAAAGACAAGAAAATAAAAGACACAAATAAAGCTAAAACATATGCTATCCATGAAGCCTGTCCCATCTAAAGCCATAGAAGACCAGCGCGTCGCCTCCTGAAGTATACTCGATCGAACCTGCTCCTGGGCGGTGGCATGATGTCCTCATCATGTTCTCCATTCAGCTCTAATGCCAGATGCAGTTAATTAGAAACCTTCATCTCTTCATAGAATTGAAAATGCAGTGTCTTAAAATATTAAACTGAAATAGCAGCAAAAGTGGAAGTTGGAAGGGAGTATATACATCCAGAATTCATACAAGTGAAGCAAATCAGACAGGTATAGAAGTCACTCATGGTTAACTGTCTAAGAATCACTAGAACACGAAAATTGACCAGACAACATTCCAAGATTTCTAATTTTCTATTAAGCTTACAATAAGTAGTATTTAAGAACAAGAAATTGGAATAATCTGTAGCTGTATGATGAGATACAACAAAATTAAAAAAACATCCCCAAAGCCTATGCCATGCTGTTTCTAGGACAGAAAACACACCCATCTTCTGGTGGCTTCAAGTCATGGCTGTTATCTTGAATAGTGCATACAAGTAACCAAGCAACATATTAGCCAAGAAACCGCAGAGAACCTAGGTCAAAAAATACATCCAAACACACGATATAAGCAACTTGCCAAGAAGGAGAGGAGAAGCATCCAAAGGGTTAAGGTCCGTGGAAGTGTAAGTTAGTGTTTCCCACATAATGTGATGCCTTTCAGTTGTGCTCATAATAACTCAGTGACTGTTGACGGATGCTAAAAATGTTTGATAACTACCTAAAAATGTTTGATAACTAAAAGAATAAAAGTTGGACTTCATAGACAGTTTTTCAGGCAAGGTGCAATCATGAAGGGACATTAACACTCAAAGGCAGCAGCTATGCTATCATGAACCATAAACCCAAACAAAAGAGGCAGAGAGATTTAGACTCTGGAATAGGCAAGAAAGTATCGGATACAGAACCTCAACAAGAAAACAGGTAGACCAACTTACTGCAGCTAGTAACCATACAGGAAGGAAGAGGAATAGGGGGACTAGAGACCGCAGGGTCCAAAATTCACAATACGAAACACATAAATGAGAAACACGAAGGATCCAGTAAAAGGATCATGAAATTGACAAAACCAATATAAGAAAGAATATAGTGCAAGATGGTGCTTGTAGCAGGTTAAGCAAGAACACAAGCTCATTCAAGATAAAATAGAAAAAGCACATGCACCCCCATTCCTAAAAGGAGAACGAGATGCTGTTGTGAAAATAATCTCAGAAGGGCAGTGGCCAATCTCTAGAAATCAGAATGGCCGCAGCACAAAGCTCTGCAAGATCATAGAAGGAAGAGTAAATCAACACATTTTGATAATCTGAAGGAAACTTCATGAAAACTACTAGATGAACTTAAACATGAAGGTGAGAAATGGTGCCTCAAGTGGTGCAAAGGCACATCTGAGAATAGTCCAGACTCCAAAGAACACTCAGATTGAAACAGATAACAATCATGGAGAGCTAACCATAAACCATAGCAGCAAGAGCTAAAACATTTACGCAAAGCGAGCAAATATGCATAACATAACTAGAGAGTGAGATAATTTGTGCAAAGACAAAAACTTTCTGTACACGAGATCATCTCCATATGACACAATGAGAGAGGCAAAAGCATACATGTCCAAATAAAAATGACAAAGTGCACTGTTAGATTAGTCAGCTGAACGTTATACATGACATCTGAATTTATTTTCCACTTCCAATATCCGATATTTCATTGGTACAAGTATTATGAATGTTATTGGATGAAAATTTTACACCATAACCACACTGCTCCTTTCTATTGAGACTAACATTCATCATATTTATTTCTGCTATTTATTGCTTTTCTTCCCTCTGGGGTACAAGAAGTCTAGCAGGCACCTTTAATGGACACCGGACGTGGTAGGAATCAAGGTTTGAGTAGGAGAGGAGTCAGGTAGGGTTTTAGAGCAAAAAATTAGAGAAAAGAGAGGGAAAAAGCATAAAGAGAAGAAGTTTCACACTTCTTTTGCTTCAAAAGAAGACGACTTCACACGATGGCCGCAACACATGGTAATCATCATCAAAGAAAACGACATAAGGAACAAAACTCCATATTTCAATTTTTAAAAAAATTAAGAAGAAAGGCCAAGAGCCAGTTATAAACTTACATAACTTGATCGCTAAGAAAACTAGTCCTAAATAATAGGAAAAAAAATTACATACTAGTATAAAAAGAGAATTGTATTATAATTAAGCTACAAAAAGAAAGATTTCTAACTTAATAACTTATCATTTATAATAAGGCTACAAAATTATTTTCTATTGAAACAGAACTCTAAAAGATTCAAAAACCTAATACTAACCGAAGTCTCAAACCATAATTTTTTTCTTTCTCATTTTTCTTTCGTGATTACTATAGCAGCAGCTATTATAACCATACTTTCTTATCCTTTTCCCCTTCATTTTTTTCCTTTGGGATGTTTCCAAATGTGTCTATTTTCATAATTCGTTCTGAACCGCACCTTGTAGACATAGCCACAAGTACCATGTTCAGGAAAATCTGTCAAGAGGTTAAAATTACGAAGTCAATAAATTATGGAAAACCTCCATGCAAGTTTGAAAAGTTTCCAAAAATAACTTAAGAGTAAAAGTTAGGGTAAAACACAAATAACTAATAAGCAAGAATTTTGGATAGTCCCTAGTTCAATTTCTGGGGACCATTCATCAAGAACTTTGGATCATGGTTCAAAGTCGCAGTCTTGGCCGCCAACTCGGCGGGCACTGTTCCACATCGGTAGCGACATCACGGCTCCGACTCGGGCGAGAAGCACGAAACACTATATAAAGGCTCAAAAAATTCTGAAAAAATCAAGACAAATCTTAAAAATATAGACATCAAAATTAACGTACAACCATTGTTTTAAATATCAGTCGATATACCAGTATATCGGCTGAGATACCGGTATTTTATCCAAAACGATATGATAAGTGTAAAATTTTACCGGATATCATTTTGGAACGATATGGGCCGATAAACCTCCACGTGACCGATATATCGGGCGGTATCCAAGATGAAAATATCTGATATATCGCCACGTGACGCATTTGAGGAGCTCCTACAAATGCATTTGAGGGTTTCTACAAAAAGTAATTATCCCCTAAGAGTTTATGACCCTAAACTTGCTTTAAGTAATTTCATATGATTTATGTTGGCAATCTCTATGTATATTCTTCATCTGATATGACATCCGATTTGACATCCGGTATTTAGTACCATATCGTGATATATCACCCGGTATCTGGTATCCAGTACATAATTTTGCCGACCGATATATCACCGATATCCGATATATAAAAAACTGCGTATAACATATCCAAAACATATCACCTAGCGCACTGAACATAAAGATAATGCATAAATATATGCCTTGCGGTATTAAAATATCAAAATAAATGCATAAGTTAGTAATTATATGAAATTAATTAAATTTAAATTAACTACTCCTTTCACAATAGTAAAAAATTAGCTCTACCATTCTAATAAAAATTTAAATTATAAGAAATTAATTATATGAAATTTTGGCTTAACTCGACCTTGACTCGAGCCTGAGTCGGCCTCACTCAGGTGACTCGGCCGATTCGGCCTCAACCAGGTGACTCAGCCGAGTCAGCCCCGAGTCAAGCAAAACAATTCAATAGGGGGACTCGTGGCCCGGTCTCGGAACGGCCGAGTTTTGAACCTTGCTTTGGATGCCAGAAAGTTAGGCAAAAGCATGGGGAATTTTTAAATGATTAAGAAATTAAAAAGAATTAACAAGCTCATTTATGCAAAGATTCCACTATATATGCATAGTATTCTGTTTTCTAGAAAATCATGACAACAACTAAAATTTATATAATAACGAGAGATTACTTTATGGTAGCATAGTTTTTTGTTCTTCAGAATTTGTGGACACTTGTCAAAGTCTCGATCATAAGAATTTGAAAAGTTTCACATTTCTTTATCACAAGGTTTGCAATAAACAATTAATCAATGATGGGAGTCAAGTAACATAACCATTTAATCAAACCATTAAACTATCCTACGATCATGAGCAAAAAACAGGGCATTCCATATCGTCCTTTGACGACATAGATGAACTGTGGAAACATCTTGGTTAAGCTATTGCTTCCTATTGAAATCTCTGCCACTGCACCAAAACTCTAAAGTTTTGGTGAGGATTGAGTTATATATTTATATAAGCATGCCCTCGTAGGTGGAGTGCCCTTTTTATGAACCAAAACCCAGGCTTTTGCGTAACAATATTTTTTAATCCGCTTTTTAAATACGCGTCTGATGGGAATTGAACTTGGGTTGCTCTAATACCATATCAAAGTCCTAGCCATTGCACAGAAACTCCACAGTTTTGGTGAGGGTTGAGGGTAATAAATTTATATTCTAACACTTCCCACATAACAACTATCATCGTCATGTTTTAGCAAAGAAGTCTAAAGTACAACTGGCACCATTATATTTAAATTGAGAAAAGCCAGAAACCTACATTACATCGTCTTCTTTAATTTCCCTATATTACATGATTTTACATCGCATGCATCAAATGTTGATTCATCTCGTAAACATTCGTTCCTAGAAATGTACATAATGGTTGTAAAATACACAAAGATGTTACTTTCATGTTGGATTCAAGAACCAACAATCTAATCGCCAAAATGTTTGTAGAGTTCCATATATGCGAATTCAATTGTTTGCTAAATAATTACGATTATGTTTATGGTGATGTTTATGCCGCCTTTGGATAGAATAGGCATCACCTTGGAAAAACCAAGCACAAAGTAAAGGGAGTTTTAGCAGTGTCAAGATACATCTTTGAAAACAATACACTATATATTCCCCAATCCTTGTGTGATACTTTATATACATATTTAACAGTATTGGTGACCAGGTGATAGGGATATGGACGATCCAGCAAGCTATTGGAAGACCTATTCGCGCAAGAGACGAAAAGAAACAATTGGATTTGATTAGTATTAGTCTTTTTTATTATTTATTATTTCTTTTATAAGTTAGTTTATGATTAGGAGAAGGACATAAGAACTGTATGTGGTCTTTATCTATATATACTCTTGTAGAATTTATTTTGAAATCAATGAACGAGCTATTAAAAATTTGGAGACACTAATTGAGGTTATTTGAAATCTTTGTGTGATGCATAAAGTGGGTGAACAATTCACCTCACAGTGTGAAGCCTTAATCCTTATATTTTTCCTAACTTTCACAAACCTTAGATTTGTTTTTTCTCAATCCCTCCACAAATCCTAGTTTTTCCCTTCTGTTCCGTGTCATCAGCATTCATTACTTTTTCTTTCTACCTCCATAAGGTTTCCCAGATTGCTCCCAGAGAAACTTTTTTGCCCTTGCATGTTAACTACAGCATGCCCAACTCACACACCAGACTCTATAAAATAGAACTTGCATGTATGCAATTTCTGTATATGTGAATTAACTTGTTTGCTAAATACTATTATTTGTGTTTATAGAAATGTACAAACAAGCTGGATAGATCTTCATTATCTTGGGAAAAGTCAAGCACAAAACCAAAGGGAATTCTTATGGTGGCAAAGCATTCTTTGAAGACAATGCACAATATGCTTCGAATCTTGTGTAGAGTATATATAGTTATATAATGATAATAATGACAACTGTTCATTTGCTTCTTTTGTCCTCCTTTCAGATGGTTTCTAGCTTGCTGCTATTGAAAATTTTTGTGCACCCTGCATGTTAACTACAAAATGCCCAACTCCCTATATATGATAGTACACACACAGCATAGGCTCTATTCCAAATTAAAGTTTCACCCATCCTAACATAAAAAATGGGCACATATTCCTCAAAAGGCACTACAATTAATTGGAAAAAATGCCATCTTCTTAAAGAGCATTTGATCTCGTTTATTTCATGTCACAAAGCAACTCCTAGTTTACTCGACAAATAACCTTGCAAAGCGCACCCAGAAAATAATATATTCTGCATTAGCATAATTATTGTCCTTCAAGAGCCTAGAAACTTTTGCTTATTCAATGAATATCCATGCATATTTGTTTATCACAAGGTAATGACTGTATTAGCACATAACATCAATTGAATTATCAGAAAGAGTCTTCTGGATAAATCATCCAGGGTAGTTTTGTGAACAAACCACGAGGCACCAATCTATTGAAATTAAAAGATTTTGCTGGCATCTGTTTTATTTGCACAAGGAAGAAGAAACGAGCAATATTCTATATAGCATGAGTGCATGACAGTTATGTCTGTGTTTTCCAATAAACCTCCTATGAGCCTGGAGAAATTTCATCCAAGTTTATATCATCTAACTCCATTGTCACTCTTAGAACAACTTTTTGTTCGGTTAGACTACTTAATTTGGAACTTCAAAATGGCAAATTCATTACATAACTATTCCATGTACATGCTAAAAGGAAAAAATATAAAGTGTTAAGGGCAACTGTTCAAATTGTGACGTCACTAGAAGAGGCCTGCTTCGTGTAGTGCATGGCCTGGGCCAGCTGGCAGCTCCAAGAATCTAGTTTTTCTACGATCTCATGAGGTCTTCAAAAGAACATTTTTTGCACAAGGGGCAACTGTTCAAAGTTTGCAGTCACTATAAGAGGCCCACTTCCTGCAGAGTCTAGTTTTTCCTACGATCTCATGTGATCTTCAAAAGAAACCAATTTCTGCACGAGAACTCTCTTTTCTTAAATTCATTAGTCTCTCTTATTCATCAATTGATATAGAGGCTGTTTTGCTACAACTAAATAGAGGATACATCACAGTAAGGGTTAAAGCAAACAATAATAGTGAATAATTTTAGTAACCTCTTGCATCAAAAGAAACAAATAGCAAGGGAAGACCTCAATGCAAAAATGCACCAAAATGAACTGCAAATGAGGCAGCATCTAGGCAGGGAGCAAGCACCTGCTAGTTTAACATAAATGATAATAGAGTGTGATTCTACATCATATTAGTAAGAGGTAAAATCCACAATAACGCAATTTAGCAGAAGCAATTATAATTAGGATTAGAAAAGGTGATGGCATGCAAACTAGCAGTAGCTCTGGATCAATATAGCAACAAATAGAATAAAATCTGGTAAGCAAGTCAATATCAATATTCCAACAAAGCTACATCAATCGTTCCTATATCTTAGTTATATACTACTAAATAATTTCTCTCTGTCTCATTAATATGGATAGCTAATTACTCTCCGCTAAATTCATTAAGAACAACCTATTTAACCAGCGGTTTGACAATTCATTTGCAGTTTTCAACATGTACCTTCAGAACAGCATACTTCAAACTTCAAAGAGCATCCTGTACTTTGAATTAACGAAGATGACCATAATATTCACCCTCTCCACTTTTGCACAAAGACTAACGAGGTGACAGCTGCCCATCACCATAGTTAAGGTTTCATTTGATTTCTTTTCTCCTCAAGTGTATATAATGTCTACATATCCACTTCCTAAAATAGTAGAAACAAATTTACAAATAAAGTATAAGACCACCGAATCCTTCGTCAAGGCACAAATAACTATCAACGGAAAAGATATTAGAAGAAGAAGATAAGTGATGTACAACCAATATTAAATTATGGCACTCTATTCTGGTAGAAAGGCAAAATAAAACTCAAAACAGTTTCTAAAACTCGAAGAAATTCTCCAATTTTGTACCACAACAATCAGGCCCTGTCCCTAGTATTCAAGGTCAGCCTTATCAATCATTTGCCAATTATTCCTATGTAGAGCCATATCCAATGAAACTGCAAGCTTTTTCAAATTGCTTATTATGATTGCTAAGAAATTTAGAATTCAATTTTGCTTCTACAATAACTTAAAAACTGTGATTTTAGATATATATTCTTGGTCTAAAACAAACAAGAACAGATTTATCATCCTTCTCCTACCAAAATCATCTAGCTATGTGGAGATACACATGAATGGACCTAGTTTCTAGTACAGTACCAGCTGTCAGTGACCTCAACTATCTGCGAGATGACAGATTTACAAGGCAATTTTGAACATATAAATACAGGATAGATTGTCATAGGAGATATAAAACACACAGGCAACTTGAAGACATAAAGTTACCCGCATTTGAAAGCCTTGACACCTCAGCTTCAGCATGGCTAATGAAGGCTTCCTTGTTCCCTAGAACATACTGATGCAACCGATTTTTCAATATGTCTGCTAGTTTCTCCTCTCTCTCCCTCTGAACATTCTGTTGGTTCATACAGAAAATTTGTGTTAAAGAAAAATTTCAGAAAAATGTATATATGATGAGTAGATACCTGAGCTATAAAACAGAGACGGGACAAGGGAGAGGGTTAAGGGGAGATGTATGCACTTAAAAAGACACGACACAACAATTATAAGCGGACAAGGCAGCCAAAGGAAATACTACATGGATAAAGAATGAAATTATCTAGAAATAAGTGTCCCTTTTAGAATATATGAGTGTTAAAGTAATTCAGGAATACAACAAATATGATACTACCATACTGTGCAGAACACAGCCAAGTCAAAGTATATGAAGAGCCATGAAAGCACATATACTGTTGACTACCAAAAAGAAGTAATCAACAATACTGGCAACTTCAATATTTATAATATTAAATATCTGCAAAAATTATATTATAGGAGTCAATAATTGCAATGATATGTTTCAACTTTCAACCCTCAAGATGCCTAATCACAATGAATAAAAGGACCCAAGTTAAACGAAATAAATTTAGATGAGAGTATTTTTCCTTTAGATGATCTCTTAATGTGAATTAGTGATCTTTACTGGTACATTAGCCTTCAGCAAGTTTTGTAATAGAAAATAAAAGCCGCGAAACAATCTATTTCCCTATAAAATCACCAAAAGAATACCTGAAAATTCTGAGAATGTCATCCCTCCCTTCCTCCCTCTTACTTCCCTATCCAGCATACTAATTAGTCATGACCTAGCAATCTGTCTGTCATCCTGCCTCGGCTATCAGGATTTCAACCCTCCCTAAAGCGCTTCCCTACATCATCAACCCCTCGGTCAACTTCCAGTTTATTTTTGCATGGCAGCACTTACCCATCCCCTAATGACCTCTACAGCCTCAAGTATGTGTTTCAATGTCAAACTACAGCTTGACATGCCCACTAAATTCTACTATATTTGAGGTGTGTCTACTCCATATATGTTAATGCACGACAAGATACCGAGCCTCAGCGTCAAAAGGGGGTTCCATTTTTCAAGAGAATACTGGCATGCGTACAAAATAATCAATATAATTAATAGGTAAAGATTGGCTGCCAACATAACATGGCGACTCCAAATGGTTACTTGAAAGATCATCTTTCATGAATCCCAATGATATACACTATTCCTATAAAAAAGTACTGTGTATATGCCTTTTCTTTCCCCGACCGTCATAATCATCATTATCATTTTATACAGAAACCTAAGAGAAAAGGTTTGTGTAACACTATATGTTTTCATATTTTTTTAATTATCAGTATTTACCTTTGAAAATATAATTTGTAAATATGAGTCGCTCTCTAACCTTGACTCTTTCACAAACCCAGGTAACCTTCTGACCATAGTTTAAAATCTCAGTATCGGTATCGCCCAATCGCAATATCAGCCATATCAGCACTATTGACCCCAATATCAATTGATTATAAGGTTTAAGATCATATCAGGTGGCCCAAAACCGATTCAACATTGCATATATATATTGGAATTGCTATTATTTGAAACCATGATTTTGACCCTTGCAAAAGTTGACCAAGTTGGTTGCCACTACATCTAAGTTCAGGCAGAACGGAGCTTGATATATTTTGAAAATTACGCTAAGATCCAATCAGATCTCAAGCTGATTTTGATTGGCCCAAAAAAACTAGGCAAAAACTGAATTAGGTGGACAGTCACACCGAAACCTGTTCATAGTTCAGGTGAGTTGCCGGACGAGAAGAAAGGAACAGAACCTCAAATAAGTAGGTGTGCCCCCAAGTTCAACCCGGCAATCCTAGTAGCTGTCACAGCTAAACCCCACAAAAACATATTTTATGTCCTCCGACTCCTCCCATTAGTGCTAAATAGTGAGGTCAAGGAACAGCATATACAAAAACTTAACTTTATTACTGGCTGGTTTGTGCATTGACTTTCCTGAGCCTTCTCACTTGAGAGTGATTGTGTAGTAATGATCAATGCAATAGTTGGATTATACATAAATGTTAAAAAGGAGATCCAGGGATTGAGAGCTTACAGAGGGTATAATCACTCTCACACACAAGGTTCCACATCTTCTTCAAAACTAGGCTGACGTCAAATTTAGAAAGATGATAAAGGATGAAGTACTAATATATCTGAAAGAATGAAAGAAGAGAGAAAGCAGCCATCTTGACAGAAAGAATAATAAGAATGAACCAAATTTAGGTTCTTCAGTTCCGAATAATAAGAATGAACCAAATTTAAGTTCTTCAGTTCCAATCTTTCTTATTATTTTCCATGTAAAAAGAAAATCATCCACTGTCAAGTTTCAGGTATGTGAGTTTTTGAGTTCAGCTTGTTCACTTTATCAGAACTATTCTGATTATTCGACAGGGATTTTTTTTTAGCCCTTCATTTCTAATTAAATTTTCTTTCTTTTATATATTGAAGAGCAAACTAATTATAATAATATTCTAATCTCATAATTAATTTTACATGCATAAGATCTCTTATTTTGATCTTTTATTTCAGTGAGCCAAAAATAGAGTTCTGGATATAAGTAAAATATCCAAAATATAAGGACTGGTTATTTAGTAGAAAAGTAGAATAAATCATCAATTCTTGCATGGGTTGCAAAGTGCATCTTTTTGTGTTTATTAATTATAGTTCAACAAAGGTCTCCCCCACCTTCAATACACACTCTACCAAGAACCCGAATTCCACAAAAAGATTATGATCCGGCCATGCGCATGGACTTCACAATACTAGTAGCCCTGGATAATAATGGTTAGCAGATAGAAAAACACAATAAGTAACGATAGGTTTATAGTAAGGAATTGATGTCAACATCTTGAATATTGAAGACCAGAAAAGAGAAAGCAAGGAAGTTAAAAGTATAGTTATAAATTGTCTAACTATAAGAAAGCTAGTTAAAAATATTACCCTCATTTTCTCTTGCAACTTTTTTGCATCGATCTGTTCCCCTTCGGTGAATATATCAAGTGAGGCCATGGATGCCATTGCAAGCTGACCAATGTATTCCTCAAAAAGCTCGCTACCAAACAGCATTGCAAAGATTGCCGCGGGATCAATAATAGCCTCTCTGTAACACAAGGAGACAAATTATGACTTATGAGAAATTTTGCCTTTTGTACTCAATGACAATGAAGCATAACAGATACAAATGACTCTTATTGTTATAATTGCATATACATTAGCACACAAGATATTACCCAATTTTCAGGAGAATCCTTGCATTTTTCTTTTGTTTCAGTCAAGTCAGAAAACTTACGTTGAGATGCCCGATTTCCCATAAACATCATATGCTTGGCGCTGTGTTGGATCACTGAGAACTTGGTAGGCCTCGCCCAAGACCTGAAACAAAAGCAGGAGCTATTAGTAAACTCCTTTTTACCATCAAGCAGACTTGAAAATAAAGCAGCTAATGGATTCTCTCAGGTTTCGCAATCAAGTAAGAAGTACAAGCTATTACCTTTCAACCAACTACATATCAAAATTACATTATTAGATTATGCTGTAAAAGTTTAACCAAGAAGTGCCCTGAGTTTTGACAGAAAATAGTTATCACTTCTTGATATTCTTTTAAGGAAAATTCCAGCTTAAGATTTGACTTTTTAAATGGTCACTGTATGCTGAAAATCCAATTATAAAAGGGAATCTGATAAGAGCTAATCAAGGTTTAAATCTTGGTATTGGAAGCTCTTTAAGGTATTAGTTCTGGCAATTTCAACAGTTTTCGTTGTCTCAAAGAAATAATAAAACAATTCGATAAAATCTTGTAACTTACTGATTTCATAAATTACAACAACATTCAAATTAATGGTGTTGGCATATTTTCATATTGTTGGTGATTCATTTTTTGTACATTGGTGGCATTTCTGTTAACTTTATATTTTTTATATTGTTTATGTTGGTGGTTTAGACCTTTATTAATAACAATTCAGCTTATAAAATCATATAGTTTTGCTATTTTTTCAAGTCAATGGTACTTTTGGTTGAGTTCCGCTTCGATGCTCCTAAAAATAATTTTCATTTCGAATTTTCACAAAAGATCAATTGGGAAATCAACATCTACATGTAAATTTTTATATGCATATATGTAAAAGCTTTCTTTCATCTATATCATTGTGTGTATAGCAACCATAAGTCATATTCCTGTTTGGCTTAAAATGCAAAAGACTTTCTTTCATTAATTATAAATATATGACAAGATTAATGTTTTTTTTACTGTAAAATGTATGTACTACAAGCTTATGAAGTTTAAGGGTCTAATTTGTAATCCATACTTAAGTTACAACATAGGTGCATAGTGTGCATAGCAACCATATGTTATATTCATGTTTGGCTTAAATGCAAAAAGCCTTCTGATGGGGGCATCACACCGGCTACGTACATATCAGCCCCGTCGTCATCGTGTCACATCGGCACCACTTTGGGTCTGGTTTTGAGCCCTACTTGTTTATGAGTCAGTTGATATTATTGGTAGATCGTATAGTCCATATTTTATTCTGTTCGTTGTTTTTCGTTTGAGTCCAATCGGACTTCGTTTGAGTCAGTTTGAGGAGTCCTGATTAGGTCTAGTTTATCGAGTTTTCTTTTACTTCGTATTGATTTATTGAGTCCAGTGTTTAGTACCACATCGGTTATGTGGTGAAACTCTTCTTTGTAAGGCTCTATTTAAGAGACTCAGCTTGATGAATAAAGATATTGAAAATTTGGATATAAAGCTTTGCTTATGTTTTTGATTCAGTCTATTTTTAATTGATTCAACGGGTGGTGAAGCCTACATCCAGGTTGCGACCTGCGATCATATCCAAAACCCTAAATTCTCTTATTTGGTATTTGATTCCACATCATTTTGGTATCAACGCCGAAAAACCTGCTTTTCTCCACAAAACTCCCAGTTCCACTAATTTTCAAACGTAAAAAAAAATTATTGTTCTGTGAACAGTAACAAATTGTTATTGTTCAACACTTCAACTTCAATTTTCTTCGACTACAGAGAGAAAAAATCATCACTGTTCATTTCCCCCAACCTCGCCTTCATCAAGATCCAAAGCCTCTTCCTCCGTCAACCATCTCAGGCAATCCCACCTCCGTCGCCACGTACACCACCTCGAAGGCCCTCCGACCTCTGCCTCCACGCGACGAAGCTCCACCAACTTCACCGAGACCCAAGCCCCCCGCACCGACTTCGCATCGACCTCACTCCGATCTCGTTCACCATGCCAGCGCCTTGTCATCTCAGTTCATCCACCACGCCGATCTCATCCACGACGACAACGACCGTCTCTTTGTCTGCAATACCTCCTCGACAACACCAACGCCCTCTTCTTCACATGGTTCAAAGACTCGGCCGAGTCGGAGACGAGTCGGCCGAGTCGTATCCGTCTCGGCCCGCTCCGAGACGAGTCCGAGTCACGAGTCGGTCAACTCAACTCAGAGGAGGCCGACTCGGCCAAGAATCAGAGTTGCCTCGGTCGACTCGGCATTATGATGATGATTTTGTGTCTCATCGCAATTCAATATGGAAATAACTACATTAGCATGTATTTATGAATATAGTTTGTGTAATTTACTATATTGTGCATGTATTTTGATATGCTTCTACCGGCGACGCGTATATTTATACTTTCGCTTTATGTTTAGTATACTAGGTGATATATTTTGGACATGTGATACATGAATGTGAATGTCTACATTTTTTTTAAGATTTGTCGTGATTTTTTCAGAATTTTTTGAGCTTTCTCTGTAGCGTTTTGCGCGTATCGTCCGATACCGATCCGAGTCGCCGAGATCGATCCGTCTCAATGCCCGCCGAGTCGGCAGCCGAGACCGCGACTGTGAACCATGCTTCTTCAGGCGAGATCTGCCATCGAAGCCCTCCACCAGCATCAATCTACTTATCCTCGTCGTCTCGACTTCATCGGAGTCGTCGCCAAGGGCCTGAAGCAGCAACCGCCATGACGCAGGGTCATCGTCGAAGCCACCATTGATTTTTAGCCTCCGACCTTCATCAACAACCGCCGCCGACTTCAAAAAAAAGGTTTGAACCCTAAGTTGTGATCAGGGAAGAACATAACAGAGAAGGAGAGATTTGGGTTTAATTGAGTTGTGGATTAGGGTTTTAAAACATATTCATTATCGGGTCATTATCGGGTTTTGGATCCGTCCCGAACCCAACTACTCCAACCAACTCCACTGAACCAGCCCACTTCAATTGAACCTAATCCATCTTTATTGAACCAGACTGGGTTTGAACCGGATCCAGAGTCAACTCAGTGAACTAACTCGGCCGAGTAAACTCACTGAATCAACTCACTCAGCCAGAACAGCAGCAGCACAGTCACAGTTCAGGGGTCGTTTCTCAACCGTTCTTGAGACAACGAATTCGCAGCTCCTAACACTACTGTCCAGAAGTGTGGTGGGTGAGTTTTTCTCCTCGGTACAGGTAATTTTGAGGTAATCACCAACTCAGTCAGTTCTGCTACTTTTTTCAATCTTATTAGACCTCCAGTTGCACCACACAGTGGTTCATCTTTCATACTATCACTTATTGCTGTTCCACTAATAAATTGTGAGTGAGTGAATCTGTTGGTCATATTTGCTACATCTGAGTATTACACTAGAACTATTCCTGATTTTATACACGTATTGATTCATTTTAGAACTTAAACAGTCAACATTACGCAGAATTTCTATTACCTGATTGTTTTAAATAAATTTGTTGCCTAAATAAAAGTAGTGGGATACTTACTGCGTACAAGAACTGAATTACTTGTTGATTTATCTTTATTGATCATTCTGCATTGGGTTTCATATTAGTTGGTATTCATTTGATCATTCTCGGTTTCATTTAGCATTGTGTCTGCATCCAAACACCCTGTTACATGACCACCCGTAGTGGAACACAGTACTACCCCCACGAGCCAACTCTTGAAATGGAATCCGCACTAGACAATCTCACCAAGCTCCTAAAAAGGTTAACCACTCGGATGGATAAGTTGAGCAAAAATTGAGAGATACTAAGGAATGAGAGACTACCGACAATGTTAGTGATAATGAACCTCGTACTAGGCCTCGCCACCCTATGAATAATGACCAAAATGACTTTGCGGGAGCGAACTTTAAGAACATAAAACTTGAAGCACCCACTTTCGATGGTCAATTGAATCTCCAAATCTTTCTCGATTGAATTTCTGATATGGACCATTACTTTGATTGGTATGATATGGATGATGAGAAAAGGGTTCGATTTGCCAAAATAAAATTGGTAGGCCAGGCTAGACACTATTGGACGAATGTTGAGAAACTGATGAGACTTAGATACCAGTAACCTATTCAGACATGGTATGAGATGAAACTGAAGCTACAAGAGAAATATCTGCCTGTGTCATACAAACAACGTCTACTTGACCAGTGACAATGTTTGACTCAAGACAATCGACCAGTATCAGAGTACATCAAAAAGTTTGATTAAATTTTAGTAAGGAGTGGTGAGGATAAGTCTGATATAATAGTCTTGTCTAGATTTCGTTCAGAACTTGAGGATGAGCTTAGACGTGAGCTAAACATTAGAGATATCTCTACTCTAGAGCAAGCTATTCAAGTTGTCCAGGAGTTAGATCAATTTCAGGCTTTCTCATTCTCTAGACACACCGACTATAGGGGCAATCCCAACAAGACTACTGTTAAAATTAATTCCAATCCATCCCAATCTCATTCTCATTTTGGACCTAGTAACTCCACTCCTAAGCGTGAAGACAAAGGCAAAGAAATCGTAGGTGAGCCATCTAGATCCATTCAACAGACTCAATATTTCAAATGCAGAGGGTATGGTCACGTTTCAGCACAATGTCCGAGTAAGTCAAGGACGTTAATTATTGAAACTCAATCGGATAGTGACCAGGATGATTTAGATGAAATCGTCCATGACCCTGAAGAAGATGTTTGGGAAGATGATTTTGATGCTGGTCGGTCGCCACCTTGGGATGTGCTCTGAGCATGCATTCGCCGTAGATTGACGATGTAGATAAAATTACTCGTCACCTGCGCCCTGGCTAAATACCGAAAGAAAATGACGACTGGTATAAAACTTCAATTTTTTAAACTCTTACTAAAATTGGTGGTAAGAATTGTCGGGTTATCATTGATAGTGGGAGTTGTGTCAAAGCCATCACTTCAGGTATGGAAACAAAACTTAAGCTAAAGACTCTTCCCCACCCTCAACCATACAAAGTGTCATGAATAAATTCTGGGTCCATTGATGTGAAAGATAGGTGTCTTATTCAGGTCCTATTTGCCACATATTCTGACAAAATTTGGTGTAATGTAGTCACCATGAACGTGGGTCATATCATTTTGGGACGACCTTGGTTATATGACCGAAATGTCACTATCTATGGACGTCCAAGCTCATATTCATATGTTCACAAGGGAAAAAAGATCAAATTGCCCCGTTGCGACCAACTCAGCCTACACCTGAGACTAAGCAGACTGAAGCATCTAACAGCAAGAAGGCGTTAACGTTGATCAGTCTCAAACTTATTGATAAGAAGATTGCCAATGGGTCCACAGTTATCACACTTATTGCTATATAGATCAATGATTCTCCGAAGCAGATTTCTCTGACAACAAACCTCTTATTGAAGGAATTTACTGATGTTTTCCATAGGAACTCCTGGATAGTCTGCCTCCTATGCATGACATCCAACACGCCATAGATTTGGTTCTAGAATCTTCTCTTCCCAACTTGCCTCACTGTAGGATGAATCCGACAGAACACGCTGAACTCAAAAGGCAAGTTGACAAGCTTTTGAATAAGGAGTTCATTAAAGAAAGTATGAGTCTATGTGCAGTGCCAGCGTTGCTAACCCCTAAAAAGACGGTTTGTGGAGAATATGCGTGGATAGTCGCGCCATCAACAAGATCACCATCAAATATCGGTTCCCCATCTCCAGACTGGATGACATGTTGGATATGATGTCTGGAGCCACCATCTTCTCAAAAATCGATTTGAAAAGTGGCCACCACCAAATTCGAATTTGTCCAGGAGATGAGTGGAAGAATGCTTTCAAGACCAAAGATGGCATGTATGAGTGGATGGTCATGCCTTTTGGTTTGACAAATGCTCCCAGCACTTTCATGTGAATGATGACACAAGTATTAAGGCCCTTTATGGGTAAACTCTTGGTCTACTTTGATGATATTTTGATCTACAGTAAGACACTGGAGCACAACGTGGGCCATCTCAGGCAAGTTTGTCATGCGCTGTGAAACGAGCAATTGTACACAAATCCTAATAAATGCGTGTTCATAACTGACAGAGTAGTATTCTTGGGGTTTGTTGTATCAGCTCAAGGAGTTTTAGCTGATCCTCGAAAATCCAGGCGATTATATAGTGGCTGAAGCCTAAAAATATCAGAAAAGTAAGAAGTTTTCATAGGCTGGCAACATTCTACAGGCGTTTCATAAAGGGATTTAACACTATTATGGGTCCAATTACTTATTGCCTAAAGAAAGAAGAGTTTCAGTGGTCCGCTACCGCTGCCAAGACATTCAAGGTAATCAAACAACGAATGACCAAAGCGCCTGTAATGCGACTTTCTGATTTCTCCAAGGTGTTCAAAGTTATGTGTGATGTCCCAGGCATTGGCATAGGCGGAGTACTCAGTCAAGAAAAGCACCCAATTGCCTTCTTCAGTTCCGCTCAGTTGAATTACTCCACATACGATAAAGAATTTTATGTCATTAAGCAATCATTATGCCATTGGCGACATTACCTCTTACCACAGGAATTTGTCCTTTACTCCGACCATGAAGCCTTACGGTACCTTAACTCGCGGAAGAAGCACAGTGCTAGACACGGTAGATGGATTGAGTTTATGCAAGACTATACTTATACCTTGAAGCATACATTTGGAGTTGAGAATAAGGTTGCGGATGCGCTCAGTGAACGCACCTGTGTGCTTAAACAACTAAACGCTGAGGTAGTAGGTTTCGAGCGAATCAATGGAGTACGTGTCATGCCACGATTTTGGAGAGAGATTTGGTGCTTTGAAGCGAAGGGTGACACAGGAGATAGATGATTTCCTAATCCAGGATGACTATCTATTTCGATTTCGCATGTTATGCATTCCCCGTACGTCACTACGAAACTATCTTGTTTGGTAACTGTTGGGGGTCTTGCTGATCACTTCGGACGAGAAAAGACCATAGATGCGGTAGAAAATTTGTTTTACTGGCCAAGCCTAAAACGAGATGTTGCGAGGTTAATAGGGCAATGTGGCACCTGCCAATTAGCTAAGCAGCCGAAACAGAACATTGTCCCGTATATGCCTCTACCCGTGCCAGATTGCCCCTGGCAAGACGTGAGTATGAATTTCGTGCTTGGACTTCCAAAGACTATCAGGAAGCACGATTCTACATTTGTAGTTGTGGACCATTTTTCAAAAATGGCCCACTTCTTACCATGCATCAAGACTTCTGATGCTTCCAAAATTGCTCAGAACTACTTTGATGGAGTAGTTAAGTTGCATGGTTTACCCAAAATCATTGTATCAGATAGAGATGTCAAGTTCATGAGTTACTTTTGGAAAACTCTATAGCACAAGGTGGGGACAAAGCTCACATTTTTCACTGTTTTTCATCCCCAAATAGACAATCAAACTGAGGTGGTTAACAGAAGCCTAGGAAATCTTTTGCGATGTCTAGTCGGTGAGCATTTACGGAATTGGGATCTCACTTTACCCACTGCCGAATTTGCATATAACAGTTCATGTAATAAGTCAATAGGCATGAGTTCATTTGAGGTAGTGCATGGTTACAAACCTAGAAAGCCCATAAATCTTATTCCCATGACACAACATCCTAGAGTGTCCAAGTCAGCATCTGCATTTGCATCGCATATACATGATTTGCATTAAAAAAAATTAGCAAGAAAATTCAGTAAAGTAATGCTCAGCATACATCCTATGTTGATTTGCACCATAGACGATTTGAATTTAATGAGGGTGATTATGTAATGATTCAGATTCGTCCGGAGCGGTTCCCACCTGGAGCTGTTAAGCAATTAACTGCTCGTAGTGTTGGCCCTTTTAAAATCCTTAAAAAAATTAGTCCAAATGCTTATGTAATTGATTTACCTCCAGACTTCAGGATTAGTTCGATATTTAGGGCCTGTTTGTTTCGTTGCAAAACGTCGCAAGTCGTAAGTCGTAAAATGAGAATGGAAAAAGTGAACTGTAGCAGAGAAAATATATTGTGTTTTACAGTGTTTGGTTGATAAAGTGAAGTGTAAATGGAAAAGTATATTGTGTTTTACGGTGTTTGGTTGATAAAGTGAAAGTATAAATGGTAAAGTATAATGTGTTTTACGGTGTTTGGTTAGTAATGTAAAAGTGTAAGTGGAAAAGTTGACCACAAAATTAACTATAGCAGTGATTTAAATATTATAAATAATATTAAATTAAATCTACTATTGCAAATTAAATTATATTAATAAATTTGAGATAAAAAATTAATATTCTTAATATTTTATTTATAACAATAATATTAATAAAATATTAGTATAAATATTAAAATATTACTAAAATATTAACTAAATAAATAATATAAAATTTTAAGAAAATCTAAAGAACATTAATAAAATTTTAAGAATACTAATAAAATATAAATATTAAAAAATCTTACAAAAATAATAAAATATAGTTATAATATTATAATATTAAAAATACTTGAAAATTATTATAATATAAATTTTATTAAAATATTATTGTAATATTATAGAAATATAAAATTAACAAAGTAAAATATAATTATAATTTAATAATAAATTATCATTATTGTATTATTATACTGAATTATTATTACATATTAACATAATAAAATATTAATATAATAATAAAATATATTATGATATTAATAAAGTAATTTTTATATTAAAAAATAAATAATTAAATATATAGTAAAGTATAATATTGTTATATTAATAAAATATTAACTCTAAATAAAATAATAAAAAATGGAATAAGTATTAATAAAATAATAAAGTATTAAATAAAATATTAAATAAAAATATTAAATTAAAATAGTAAAATATTAAATATTAAAATAATATTAAAAACAATAAAAAATTAAAGATTAAAAATATAAAATAATTAAATAATTAAATAAGAATTGAACACTATTTAAAATATTAAATATTTAATAATATTAAATTATATATTGATTATCAAGTAACTGTTTTAAACTGTAAGTGTACTACAAGTGAGAGTTACATGACCACAAAATTAACTGTAGCAACTGCAAGTGAGAAAATATGAGTGTAAAAGTGAGATTTACATGACCACAAATTTAACTGTAGCAACTGCAAATGGAAAAAGAAGAGTTGCATTTTGCAACTTGTTTTTCAGCGAAACAAACGGCAGAAAATGGAAAAGAAGTTTTACGACTTGCGTTTTGCGGCGTTTTGCGGCGAAACAAACACGCCCTTAATATATCAGACTTAGTAGTTTATAAAGGTCCCCCTTTTAACCTTGATAATCCACTTGTGGATCTTTATAAGCCTACCCCTGAGCATGTATTTGAGGGACCCCACTTTCCCCCACTACCAACAACAACTGACCCATTTACAGCAGAACAAATTGATAGCATAAAAGATAATCAGATCATCTTTATTAGAGATAGTGATTGCAGACGGTATCTAGTACATTGGAAAGTCGTCCAAAACTGATGATACATGGATTACCCGAGAGGACCTGCAGCGATTAGACCCGAATATGTTGGAGTTTTATAAGTCATTTGGAGCCATACTCAACGGGGTCAAGTTATTTTCACCCCGGCAGTACTGATGGGGCCATCACACCAGTTCCTCTACGTACATATCAGCGTCATCGACATCGTGTCACATCGGTACCACTTTGGGTCTGATTTTGAGCCCTAGTTGTTTGAGTCAGTTGATATTATTGATGGATCGTATAGTCCATATTTTATTATGTTCGTTATTTTTCGTTGGAGTCTAATCGGACTTCGTTTGAGTCAGTTTGAGGAGTCCTGATTAGGTCTAGTTTATTGAGTCTTCTTTTATTTCGTATTGCTTTATTGAGTCCAGTGTTTAGTACCACATCGGTTATGTGATTAAGCTCTTCTTTGTTAGGGTCTATTTAAGAGGTTCAGCTTGATGAATAAATATATTGAATATTTAGATATAAAATTTTGCTTATGTTTTTGATTCAGTCTATTTTTGATTGAATCAACTGGTGGTGAAGCCTAGATCCAGATTGCGACCTGTGATCATATCCAAAACCCTAAATTCTCTTATTTGGTATTTGATTCCACATCACCGTGTCTTTCATTAATTATAAATATTTGATAAGATTAATGTTTTATGCTATAAAATGTATGTACGACAAACTTATGAAGTTTAAGGGTTTTATTTGTAATCCATACTTAAGGTTACAACATAGGTTGCTTTTATTATGTATTTTGGGATTTTGTCTTGTTTAAATTTTTCTTTTCCTGTTCCATTGCAATTTATAACTTAAGCTAAAAAAATTATGTATCAATTTATATTAAAGGACAATATGTGAAATTTATTGTAGTAAACAAGAGTATAGAATTTTAGTTAAGATATAATATTAACTAACAAATTAACTAAAACCACAATCTCGAATTGGACCAAGTCTATTAGTGTCTGTGCATGAATGCAATCTTCAACTAACATAGAACCTAAACCCCAATCACTTATCTTTTCTCCCCTATCTTTAGAGGCGGAGACAGGATCTTCAGGCAGGGTGGGCACTATGCTTTAGTACTCTTCATCAGACGATAATAGAAGCTTAATTTTTTTGTTGAAAGAAAAAGAATATTTCTAACAGATATTTCAATAATATAATGTCATTTCAATACAAATTTCTTCATTTCTTAATAGGCTTCCATGTTGAGAAATTTCAATTGTATTCCTCTCAAGAAAAGAAGAAAGTTCGATTAAAATACAATTCAAAATTTTGATCCATCTACGAATTAAATTAAATTATGTTTATTTATAAGAAAAAATGAAAAATAATGGTCCTATGACTTATCAAAGAATTTTAACAAGGAACTTTATTACAATTCTAAAAAAATTCCGATCCATTCTGCTAGAATTTGACAGAAGAAGCAAAAACATATATTATGATATTTTCTTTAAAGAACATACTAAAAAGGAGAGTAATAAAATTCCATAATCTAAATACAAAATGCAAGGTCTTGTGAGTTATTATAAGTTCCATCCTCTTTATTATGTTTAAACAGTTAATGTTGTATTTCTTTTATTTATATTTTTTTCCTTTAATTTCTTTTTCTTGTTTGTATTTCTTTATTTTATATTTCTGTTCCTTTAATGGTTTTAACTTCTCAATCTCTCCAGGCATCTACTAGAATCATGATTCACAGTCGCGGTCTCGGCCGCCGACTCGGCGGGCACTGAGACGGATCGGTCTCGGCGACTCGGATCGGTATCGGGCGATACGCGCAAAACGCTACATAGAAAGCTCAAAAAATTCTGAAAAAATCACGACAAATCTTTAAAAGATGTAAATATCCACATTCATGTATTACATGTTCAAAATATATCACCTAACACACTAAACATAAAGCGAAAGTATAAATACACGCGTCGTCGGTAGAAGCATATCAAAATACATGCACAATATAGTAGATTGTACAAACTACATTCATAAATACATGCTAATGTAGTTATTTTCACATTGAATTGCGATAAGGTACAAAATCATCATCATAATGCCGAGTCGACCGAGTCAACTCCGATTCTCGGCCTGGTCGGTCTCCTCTGAGTTGAGTCGACCAACTCGTGACTCGGACTCGTCTCGGAGCGGGCCGAGACGGATACGACTCGGCCGACTCGTCTCCGACTCGGCCGAGTCTTTGAACCATGACTAGAATACCTAAGACTTGCATTGCACATTATTTGCACTTGCCTCATTAAATGTATATTCAATTAATATTAGGTGGCTAATTAAGACTAGTCAATAATATTGCCTTATTAGTTATAAAATTTCATACAAATAAATAACCATAGATTAGGAATTGATGGATTTCTGCATCTTGCTAATAAAGCACATAATAATTATAATGAAATTTAAGTTAACAAAATTTAAGGGAGCACGAGAAACCAAATTTCCATATTTGCATCGCAATTGGAGGATTGTGCAGAAATCTCGCATGGCAAATGGACACGATACGTATACTTCAAATGTCACGTGGAACAAAAGAGGGGTTGCCAGCCACGTATAGTGCTTAACAATAGCATCCATAGATTATTTTTCACATGCCCGCCCTGGCCACCAAGTACATCCGCCCTTGCATCTCTTGTTCCTTCCCTAACATAGTAAGGCTTGACCTGCCAACAACAGCACGACGCGTTGGCAACAGCAGAGCAGTATGGTGGAGGCATCAAAGCAAGGCGACATAAGCCATGAGCACATCACATACACCCTTCCCTCCCACCCTCTCTCTCACTCTCAGTTCTTATCTCCCTAATAAAGGATTTAGGGTATCTTGACAGCAACCAGCCCTCTCCTTATCTGCGTGTTTCGCTCCATTACAGCCCATGGAACTATAAGATTGGGCCCATGGTTTTATATATTGGGTGATTCCGATATATATTGGCAAAATTGTATCGGGTTTTAGATATCGGCCAAATATTGATGGCCAATATTAATGACATTTGTACTAAAAACCATTAGTTCATACCCGTACCACTACCAAGATTTCAAACTATGATTGCACCCAATACCTTATTTTCAGCCAAACCTAACTTTTAGGTATGATTCAGATCACCCTTCTTAAAAAAACCCTCTGGTTCAGACAACATGTACTGGCATCAACTGATTTCTGAAACCTGGCAACCTATAGCCCTATTAATGCCGCCTTCCAAGAAGATCGAGTGAGCCACAACAATAGTTGGTAGGATCAGATTTCCATATTCAGACTTATTTTTATCCTCGGCATAAAAAGTGATGGGAATCAAATTCAAAGAGATGCAAATTTGAGGTTATGTTGCTTATCTGCCAAATTCAACCAGATTTAAACAATTTACAATTAACTTATCATAGTGTGTAGTCATAGATTAAAAGTATACTTCAGTGAACACAAATTAAAGTATGTTAGTTTGCTCTTTAACGTCCAAGTGTGTGCACTTTATTAGGGTAAGTTTTAGGGTAAGTGTGAGCATACACAATTAGTAAAGCACTCAGAGTTACGGTGACAGTAGCAGTAAAACAATGCAAGTTAGGATACAAAGCTCTGCAACAAGTCCACCAATAAAAAGCATATGTGTAGAGAGTCCACATGCCTTGTGTCCAATTTCAGAGTCCATGTACACAATTAACACCCTAATGAGTAGAGACATGTCATGCCGATTGGTGCAAGGCTTGTCAGTTGTAATTTTCCAATTGGCTCATATGCTGAATGCAAGAGCCAACTTCCAAAAGTCAGCTCATCAAGGAAAAAATCTAAAGGTGTGTCCTGATAGCGCCCATACATGCAGACAAAATAATTATTCAAAGCAAACCTCCTATCATAGAGCCAGGAAAGACAAGCAGGGCAAGTACACTAGCAGGCCAACAGTAAAGCAACCCACTGCATAATTAAGATATGTCCACACCTAGAAAGAGAAAACACGACCACTGGCCATTCTCTGCAAGAAAACAAATCCAGTGCATAAACTATATCTATTCAATTTGAGGTGGTACTACTAAAGGCAGTCCGAATTCGCAACAGGCTCCTAAGACTTGTTACTTTATGAACTAAATGAAGCAAATAGAGTTCCTGCTTCACCCAAGTTTGCTTGGGATCTTAGTTTTTCAGAGTATTTGCTGTGTAAATGGTTTAGGCAATTATACACAAAGCATGTTGCTGTGGGATTGTCCTTCCTTCTTTATACTCTTATCCTTGAAGAGGTTCTAATTCTGAATCTTGACTAGAAGTTTTCTTCACCATATCCAGGTGGTTTACTGACTGAGCCTTCACTAATTGATGGAAAGAAGACAAACTTTATATCCATGGCTGTAAATAGATCAGACAACCTAAACCAATATCCAACTTCAAAAAAATAAACCATTTTCAAAATCCAGAACAAGTTGCAACAACATCCACATGATACAAATTCTTAGTTTTCTTGTAATTTGCTTCAAGATCCATTAGAGAGAGGAAAAAAATTGTCTTTCGCGGGTTTTTGTATGTGAGATCTTCTAATTGCGCACTCTAGCAACACAAATGTCCACCACTAGCATGTGTCAAGATGAATGTCATGTGAGTATTGTAATAGATGCTTCTCCTTCTAAAATAAAAGATTTTCATATTAGCTGACTTTCATGTTTTTTTGTTTGAACTTTAGTTTGCAAACATCAACTCCATTTACCATTGACTTTAGTTCACATAAGCAAAAAAGAAGAAAAGAAAAAAGGGTCTAATAACTGTTGCATTGCAGAATAAGTCCTTTGCCTTAAAAAGATTTTAGTATATCATGCTATTCCTCTTAAAAGCATCTATTTGAGGGTACGTATTCACATATGGTGACCACACGAATGGTTAGAACATCCAGGAGTCTGCAAAGCATCATGTTATTACATTGGCCCTTGACTATTGAATTTTGGGATAGTCAGATGGTTATACAAAGAAATGTATTTAGTTAGAATTTAACTTGCCTGTTTCAGTACATCAGTAATAAAAAAAACATGTACTGGATGACTTACAACAGTCATTAGGACTATTAAAATGTAACATTTACCTGAAAATTATGTGCTGCAAGGGGATCATTTGGATTTTTATCAGGATGGACCTGCCTTGCCTACAAATTAGAAAGAGAAATTATTTCAAATACAAGAATAGCAAATTCCAACACAGAGAGAGAGAGGGGGGGGGGGGGGGGGGGTTAAGTATTCATATAGAAAGCATGCAGTTTCAAGATACTAGGATGACATTATTTAGACTGTGTATCTCCAAAAAACCAAAAATATTAAGGACAACATGCAAATTCCTCAAATTCGTTAAAAAAACCTACAAATACAGTGAGGACAAGTAGTTCAGACCAGTTTTTCAAAAAAAAACATATATATACATATCCTTAAGAAATCATGCTAAAAGGTCAGTTATTACCAAGCAAAACCCTAAATATCGTTAGCTTGGACACATCTATTGTCTGACGAAAGAATACGCATTTCATACAGAAATATCAGAAATCCAGATTAAATGATTGTGCACCTAAATTTTGCCAAATGAAGTGTGTATAGTACAAATTTGACATATATGAGTGCTAAATGTGAGTCTGCGAGACAGATATCACCAACAACAACAAAGCCTTTGTGGGTCACAATGTTTGGCAATCAATGTTTTAAATATCGGATAGATGATACATCGGTCGGCAAAATTATATACCGGATACCGGGTGATATATCGCGATATGATACTAAATACCGGACGCCATATTGGACGTCATACCAAATGAAGAATATACATGTAATTGCCTACATAAATCTTATGAAATTATTTAAAACAAGTTTAGGGTCATATATTCAGAGGGGATACTTACTTTTTGTAGAAGCTCCTCAAATGTGTTTGTAAAAACTCCTCAAATGTGTTTGTAAAAGCTCATCAAATGTGTCACGTAGCGATATATCGAATATTTTCATCTCGGATATTGGCTGATATTCAGCTTCGTGGTGATATATCGGCTTCGTGGTAATATATCGGCCCAAAATAATATCCGTAAAATTTTGTACTTATCGTATCGTTTAGGATAAAATACCGGTATTTCGGCCGAGATTTAAAATAGTGATGGCAACCAAGAAAAAATATGCCCAAATAATGAGAGTAGCATAAATGATTGAGACGGGTGAATGGAATTGTGGAAATAACCTAAGAGGTTGGATAAGTAAGCCTGGTTACTTGCCAACTAGTCTTCAATGTTTGAATATAGCAAAACATTCACTAAAATTGCCTTGACCAGGAATCCAGAATCAACTCATATAGGATTGATATTAGTTAATAGCCAAATAGAAAAAAATTGTCAATTCTTTTTAGCAAGCTTTCACCGATGAATCATGTTGCTTGACCAGGAATCATGATGCTTGAAGACCTCTCACCCATGTATCAAGTGGTTACAAAATGATCAACCAATGTTTTAAAAAGTAGCTTCCGTGGGGCCAACTACACAGAGGCCTATTGCCTAGGGCTTAAACACCCAAACTACGCATTATTTAAAAGGAAAAAATGGAACCTTACTAGCACCCTCGATGTACTCGGTGATAGCATCGTCCCCACCACCATCCCAGCCCTTCAGCAGCCAGGTAATGCCCTAACTCTTCTTCTTCGCTTTCATCTTAGCAGCAAAACATAGCAGTGGTGAAGCAACAGTGGCAGGGGACCGAAGAGCACATTAAAGGCCACTGATGGTGGATGGAGATGCTGACACCGATGACCCCAACACTATATAGGTAAAGGTTTCTTTAATAAATTAATTAAAAATAAAAGAAAAAATGTAGTTCCTGACTAGCCGACTAGGTGTTGAGCGCGTGTCCGCACCTTACCTTGCTTACCCCTCCTAACAATTTTTAAAACATTATGATCAATCAGTAATGTAATAACATCAGCCTTCATGGTCCAAGGAAAAAATATCCGGACCATTAGATTTTTCACCTTTAGTCATTCAGTATATAGAGATCATAATTTTCATCCTGCATCATGTCTCCTCATACAACTTGCTTCTCTGGACATACTCATACTGAAAATAAACCTTTTGTACAACGAGACGACTTGAATTTGGTAAAAGGCACAAGAAAGAAACACCGGTAGCTCCTAAAATAATGCTTGCCAATATGGGGTTTGGTACCCTAAAATACTTCCACTACCATAGACATCCTTAGTCCCCATCCATTGAAGAATATAATAGTACCGTGGAATGGAGTAAATTGTCAAGGGTCGTAACCGTAACTAGGGGTGGCAGACGGGTCGCGACCCATCAGACCCGACCCGACCCGACCCGGAGTTAGCGGGTCTGGGTTTGGGCTAATTGGGTTTGGGTCGTAATCGGGTCAACCCATCTGACCCGATTATTAAATGGGTTGGGTCGACCCGAACCCCCTAGATCCGCTTGACCTGCCAGACCCAATTATTCTCTCTCCTCCTCGGCCTCCTCCCCTCCGATCTCCTCCACCGCCGCCACCGCCTCCTCCCATTGACCTAAATTAAATTGTCAAAAAATATGCGTGAGCCCAATTTCAAACCTGTGACCTCTAGTGTATGAGTTTAGTGTGATGACCAACCATATCACCAAACAATTTAGTAAAATAGCATAAAGAACTTATATTTAAGGCTTAATAATCGGGTCAAATGGGTCGGGTCGGGTCGACCCGATTAAGTCTGGGTCGGGTCTGGGTCTGAATTTTTGACCCATATAATAAACGGGTCGGGTCGACCCGACCCGATTATTATATGGGTCGAGCAGTAATTGGGCCGGGTCGACCCGACCCAACCCAATTTCCACCCCTAACCGTAACCATGTTGATGTTAGGAAGTTCTGAGCACTTGACCTAGCACCTAATGTCTACCCACCTGCACCAAATTGCTCATGAATTTTTTTATTAAACAATGAAAATAGCCAAAGCCTTTAAAAATTTGTAGGAGATTGTCATTTCACACAACAAAATCTAGAGTTGATGCCATAAAAAATTATAGCAAACCAGGAGTAAGGAGCAAATTTTGAGACAACTATTTGATAAGCACATACCCTTATCTCCCTCTATTCGAGAGAGAACAAAAGTTCCATAAGAGATCAACAAATTTTTCCATCAGTGAGAATAAAGAGATAATGGTTCAACCTCCAATACCTCCTTCCAAAAGGGAGTTTATGTTGATCCAAAAAGGATAGAACACAAATAACAACAACGAGATGAATGAGGATGAGGATGGAAGGTGTTGGAGTCCAAACACTCACTATGTTCAAATGAAAGCGCAAGCAAGAACATGAACATGCCAAAAGGGAAGTTGGCATGGATAGGCAAGCAAATTATGGATATGCAAGAAGAAAAAAGGAGGAAAGGAGGTAGCGGTGAAGATGAGAGATGGTATTCTGGTCCAAAGGTCGTCTTGAAGAGATCTAATGATGCAGCCAAAAAGAAGAGCCAGCACCTCTTCAATCTTCATTCAAAGGTCTATCATAATGGACTTGGTTTATACTTTATTTGTGCCCTGTGACAACAAATAACAAAATAATGATATTCACGGAAGGTGGTTGCTACTGCACCATCTTATATTTCTTTATACTTCTTTATTGTCCTTTATATTTGCATTTGTGATTATTTTCTGTTTATTTTTTATTCGTGCTTGAGAAGATGAATGAGAAGCAAGAACCTATTGGTTCCCCTTCTTAGAAGTAAGTTCAACGCTATCTTCAAGATTTTCTAGGAAATTATTTTACCACTTCCAACTTCAAAAATCCAGTCTAGTCTTCTTCAGACCGCAATAGATTACATTACTAAGAAATTGTCAACATAGTATTATTCCACGCTCCACAAATAAAATATAAACTAGAAGGGAAAGAGGAAGTCTCAAGAAGTTGTAGTCGATAAGTATCACTCGTTGAGTAATTTTTCTTTCAAATAATATCCAAACTTTTTTGCATACACTAATTTACTTCTGAATCACAACAATGTCAATAATATCATCCATCGGTACTTAATGGATGTTCTAGGGAGCACTTAGATACAAGCTAAGTGAATTTCGTATTATATTAGAATGAAAGCTATTCATGCTGTTAACTAAAAGATAAGAAAATATTAACTATCAAGTAATACAGGATATCTGGAACACGATTAATATTCGGTTAATCATTTAAACTAAAAGAAAAACTTAAAAAGGAGAAAGAGTAGCAGAGTGCAAAGCAAGAACATATTCCCCTTTTCTCCCAAAGAAAATACCCTGCACAAAAAAGTTCATCACCTATGACAGAATGGCACATTACTTGGTGAAGCTAATTTCAAGGTCAAACCCAATATCAAAATTTCTGCCCCAAAACTGGATAAAACCCTCACCTATAATGCTAAAATCTGCACAAAAACCTTCCTGATTCATCTCAAGACTAACTCCCAAAACTAAAACAATTCCAATACGCCTAGAAAACCACGCCACAACCTAGTTCTAGTTTAAAAATTGAATTTTTGGGCTGATCACAGGCCGAGCGATCAAAATCGCTTGTGAATTTCGTCCCAAAAGAAAAACATTAGAGATCAAAGTTTATGTCTCGCTTACCTTGATGTAGTAGGCTTTCTTGATCTCGGTCTCGGTGGCCGAGGGGCTGATCCCCAGCATATCATAGTACTCCGTTTCCTTTACCATCTCACCGGATCTGATCCCAACCGATCAACTAAGACGACGATCTCAGTTTCGATCTCAAAAATGAACTAAAATTTCAAAAAAAAATGGTCAGCTTTTTTGCGGGGGACGACAGCGACAAGGGGCGGCGGACATAAAGAGGGAGAGAGGAGGGGAGAAAAGCTGAGGCGTGAGAACGCGTTTGATTTTTATAACGCGTTCTCAATTCGAGAAGGGGAGAAAAGCTGAGGTTTGAGAACGCGTTTGATTTTTATAACGCGTTCTCAATTCGTTCCGTTTCGTTCCCGGCCGTCTTCATCGCTGACCGCAAAAGCACTAACGCACCCCGTGTCCAGCTGGGGCCCACCGCTTTTTCCAACCTCCTGCGCGTCTACCGTGTCTTTCTCGTTTCCATGAATGGAATCTAGGGCCTGTTGGTTAGCAAGAAAACTCTGTTTGAAAATACTATTCTCCGTGGGGGTCTTTTTCTCGAGCTAATGTATTTGGTTATCGTTTAAAAATCGGTAACATCTCTTTAAAAAATCTTAATTTCAGTTTATACTTCCTATCACGAGAAACCTTTTCGATTTCTGAGGCATCCAAATTTTTTAACTATTTTGTGAAAAAGTTGGAGTTAGGGTTACTCTCTCCCCTTCTTTTTCTTACAGCGTTTTGTGGAGTGTAGGCCACAAGACTTTCAATTTGAGTTTTTTTCTCATTCTAAACCGACTATGATGAAAAATTAATCTGAGTCTACCCATTTTGTACTATTTCGGGCCCACTGGATTTCCAAATGGAATCACTATTTTATCAAGCTTCTAATTTTAAAGAATTTTATCAAACAGATCTTTACTAAAAAGAAAAAGGAATTTTACTTAGCGCTTTTTATTGTGATGAATAATGATTTTATTGTGATGAATAATGATTGAGAGAGAAATAAAAAATTATCAAGATGTAATTAATTATTTAGATTACGTCTAATTGTGAGTTAATTAATAATTCAGCAATTGACCATTTCTTAACAACCTTGTCCGTTTTGGACTTAAGAGGAAGAAGACTATATTTTCTAAGTTGGAGGTGCTGGAACAATGTAATACCTGGCAGAATCAGGAACAAGTTATAAAAAAATATTAATCATTATACTTTACAAATTTGTGGTTTGAAATTTTTGTGGAAAATATATAGGTCTTCTATTATGTTCAAACAATATTTCATAATGGCTAAGATAACTTGAATATATGTAAATATAAACATTAGCAAAGCTATTAGTGTAAATGTGCATTGTTCTATGCGTGCAGTGGGTAGGTGGGTGGGTGTACACACACATATATGAGGTATCTGTATCTCAGCCGCCAGCTGAGAGGCTCTCGCAGCAGGCGGTGACATGGCTGAATCTCATTCGATGATCGAGGCTGAGATGGCTGAGATGAGATCTACGATAACTGTGCAAAAAAATCTTGCTTTTGAAAATGAACAGTTGATTCACATTCAGCTGCCCCTTTATCTCTCTCTAATGAGAATGCTCTCCTCTCTCGATTTCTTCCAGCGTCGCCCATCTCAACTCGCGTCAGCACCTTTCTCTCACTGTCTCTCCTCTCGATCTCTCACGAAATCTGACCCAATCTGCTTTATTACAGCTTTTAACTACAAATTTTGATTGTTCATCAAATGTGCATATTTTTAATCATATTTTCACATTTATTTTATAAAATAATGCTATATAATTGTATTTTTACTTAGTAATGTGCAAACCTCTATAATTAAAACAAAAGAAGCCCAAAAGATTAAAAAGAAACCCAAAAGCCCAACAAGACAAAGAAATTCTGAGATAATTCCAATACTAATTGGATATATGTGAGAAAATCAACTTAAATTCAAGTTGCTTAAACTCCAAGTCAAAGATAAAAAGGAAGAATTCAAATTTAAACTCGGATTTGGAGATGACTTGCTTCCCAAGTTAAAGTGAAAATAATATTCTCTAAAAATCTAAAGTTCAAATGAATATTCTAAGGATATACCTCTTGATAAATAAATAAAATGAAACAATCATATTTGGAGATAAGAAAGATAATCCAAGTAAATTCGGAGTTCTAAATCAATTTAAACTCAGATTCAGACTGAATATCTTTTAGCATTTTGAGCATAACTTTCGCTATAAAATCTTAAATCTGATAATTCAAGATAATCCAGAAAGAAGACTTAAAAGGCTACAATTTTTATGTTGACTACTATTTTCAATTCTATCATTTGGTCAGTCATATTCAGCAACCAACACGCCAACTAATCGTAGACCAATTCAAATTTAAAGTTCTATATAAAATTTTAGATAAATCAAATCACGTTTGGAGATAAGGGGAGAATTCAAATTCAGAAATAGCTTGCTCTTCAAGTCAAGAGATAGGATATTATCTTAATATCCAAAGTTCCAATTCAAATTCTGAAGATATATCTCTTGATGGGTGCACAACTTTTATCAGGAGTCTATCCACTACTTCTACTATAAATAGAGAGGCAGAGCATAGGGGAAAGGGCATCTTCAAGGAGAGGTCAAAGCTTATAGTTTTCTTTAGTTTTCTCTTCCAAATTTCAAATATAATTTCTAGGATTTAGTTTTAGGGTTATTTTGTGGAGAAGGAGTTCTTGTGATTGACGGTGACAGCTTCATAAAGGCTCTTCTATTCTTTTCTTCAGTTTTTTCTTTTTTATTTTACTGGCTTCAATTGCTCTATTTATTTTTATTTGTTTTCTTTATGCCTTGTTTTTAATCACGCCTTCTTATTAGCTTGGTTTAGGGAGAGTTTCATAACAGAAAAGAGAGTAAGAATTACCTTCAGAGTGACACTAAATATAATCTTACTTAAAGATAGTTATATTGAGAGTGACAGCTATTGGAACTATCTCACTTCTCTTCATCGTTTCTCAACTTAATTGATCGCTTGTTTTCATTTAATTACTCCAAGGTATGTTCTTTCTTTACTTGTTTTTTTCTTTCTTTTTAACTTAGCTCCCCTTGTAATCAAAACGCCAACACCATCTTCCTCTTCTACTATTCACTTTCTTTCAAATTTGGTTTAATGTTTGCTTTTCTTTTCTTTAAAAAAAAGAAGATCTTTAACTGGTGTAGTAACTTAGGAAGAAGACTTCCCAATGCTTCCATCGTTTTTCCTCCCTGTGGATCACGACCCGTTAGCCCTAAGCTACACGACAGAATTGAGGACCTAGCACTGTTCTAAAAAGTCTGTATTTTTCTGTGCAGGTTTGGCTCGATCAAAATTTTGGCGTCGTTGACGGGAAGGTCAGTAAGTTTATTTTCTTTTTGATTTACTTTAACGATTTAACTCTTTTTCTTCTCTGTTTTGGTATACAAGGGCTAATTTTAGAGAACTAGGAGTTGCAGTGGATATATTGCTACTCTGTGCCTCTATCCAAGAAGGCAGAGTATCAGAGCCTACAAATGTGATGAACTACTAATTGTAGTTTCTTGCAGGTTGCTTGAATTTTAGAAATTAGCTTTCTGCAGTTATTAGTTTATCTGTTTAACTCACTCTGTACATGTTTCTAACCTCAACAGTAACGTGGTTGCTTGTAAATGCTAAAAAAAACAATTAGACTCTTGCATTTTAGGGCACGTGTCTAATTCGTTTACCTTTTACATTACTATTGAAGGGTTTTGGAGCAAAGATATATGTGCATTGTATATAGTTTAGGAAACATATTTGAGTAATTCATATTGCTTGAGTGTTTCTTTTTGCTTTATATGCACTAAAAAGATTAAGGGCATATACTTAAACAAGATAAGGAGGGAAAGTCATTACCCTCTCTTAACCCATAAACCATCTCCTCACTCACTAACCCAAACTAATTTAAACTTGAGTAGACATTAGCCTTAGGGACATCTCGGACTCAAATAGGGATTGACCTAAATGGGAAGTTGTTAGAAGTTGACTCTCAGCAAATCGGTGTCAAAGGTTGGGGATTGACGGGCGAAACCCCGGAGGCGAGTGGTTTGACATAATTAGGTCTGTCTCTTGCCCCTACCTGGCCGATTGAATTGTGGTCAGATTCTGCAATATACCTCCTGTGGATAATCAATAGTTGGGAGTCGTCTAGGTCTAAAGGTCTACCTAACTTAGGCTAAATTTTTCTTTCTTTTGTTTGTTATTTGTTTGTTTCTGTTTATGATATCTTTGTGATATAGATTACAATTATAAATTTTCTAATGCATATAGTGATCCATACTTCACCCCAATCTCTTTCAATTTAGATATTACCAACCCGGCATTACATAACTTTAACCAACTAAGTATACCAGATTGGTCTTATCCGGATCAATATATGCCCCAATCCCAGTATTATGAATAAGAATGGGACAATTATCACTACTCTTCACCGAGTTAGTGGGGATACAATTTCTCCGAGTCTTACTATCAACAGCCTTACCAACAAACAGCTTCATATACTCTAGACCAAGACCAACTTATAGAAAAAATCTTCTTTAGAAAAGAGTTTAGAAGCCTTTCTTGAGTCCACATAACAAGTGAAAATTCAATTGAACTCAATTCTCCTAAATAATTCCCAAATCTAAGATCTTTACTCTAATTTTCAAGTCCAACTGCAGCAAGAAGAACCTATTGACTTAGAAAAGAATATAAAAGACCTGATTTAGCCCAGAAATAATGTTATGCAATCTTCCAATAGGCTAGAAGTAAAAGTGAGTCATTTAGTCAACACAATTAATGATAAGAATGAGAAAACTCTACCTAACACATTTTTTACCATTTCTGATTTTCCTAGCCATATTGACGAATAATCATGGTATCTTGAAAATTTTAACCAAGATTCAATTTCACCACAAAACTTTGAACTTGACCAATATTAACCCATTGACAAATTGAAAAGTTTTCATTTAAATGAGATTGAACTTGAAGATGAATGTAACACTGATTCTCAATGTTGTGATTCAGTTTCACTTTTTGAATCTATGCTGACTCCGGTATCCTTACCCTATTTGGACCCAATTTCAAAGCCAACACTGATTCCTATCCCTGTGGAGCTTGAACATGAACCATCTATTTTGGATAGTCATATTCCATTGTTGAGAAATGAATGCGAACTTCAATTCTTTGATTTGAATCAAACTCTTGAACTCTGATTCTCGAACTTAAACTTGATTTGAGTTTTATTTTGAGTCAGTATCGGTTCATGTTCCTTTCCTTGTTGAGCCCAAATCATCTATTTCACAAAATCACATTTCATTGTTGGACCAAGGTTTAGATCAATATGACTCCGTGATGATACCCCAAGATTGGTCATATAACCGGGAAAAATATCATGCAAGGATCATGCATGATCCTATTCATATTGGGGAGTATAAAAATGCTAATAAGAAAGAGGTCATAAAAGATGAGTTTCATGAAAATCCACAGGTGATAATTTTCCTTTCCTTTCTCCTTTTTCATGAATTATTGCATTTCGTTCATACATTGAGGACAATGCATGAGTTAGATGTGGGGGAGGATTTACTAACATACTAACTTTACTAAACAAATCCTTTCTTTAAAAACTTTTTGAAAATGAAAGTAATACTTTGACTTATTTTTCTAATAAATTAAGTTAATTTTAAGGAATAAAAAGATCATAATTAGGATTTTTTATACTTGGTAAAAATGAAATTATTTGTTTGATTTTGAGGTTAGAAAGAAAGATTGAAAAAGTAATTTAGTCTTGATTTTTACCTTAATGAAATATGTATACTTTATACACTTACACACTTAGGTTCTAAAATAAAGACTCTTATGCCTTATAAAAAAATATTATATAAAAAAAATTCTCTGATTAAGCTGGGTATTTGTGCCTCATAAAGCATAAATATTCACGCCTAAAAGTGGTTCATATAAATAAAAATTCTTAGTTTTGTGACCTTCTTTGCTCGAGTCCTAAATCCTTAGGGTGTTTTCTCACCCGATGCCCTAAAACCGTCCAGTTTAGGAGTACCGACTAAGGCTCATTACATGTGCGAATTAGAAAGTATAATAGAGCTAAGGGATATTACCGCCATAAATGAAAAAAATTAATAATAATGCATAAGAGTTAGAGTTGAAGAACCCTTAGTCAAAATATTCACGTCACAAAGATGCATATGACTTAGGGTAAAATAATAGACTAGATGAAAAATACATTTTGACTCCTTACCTTAATTGATAACAAGTTTTTGAATAAAGACTAAGTTTAAGAATGAATGATTTTGATAATCCAAAGACTTTTAGATTGCCTAATTCTTCCAAAAATACTTCAAATATTTGTTTTCTTTTCAAAATGTATTTTCAAAAATACTAACATTTTATTTCTTTTTCTTTATGGATTTTGTGGGTATAATCCACTGAAAATCCTCACGATACAAAACTCGTAATTTAGGGGTAACCTAGAGGTTTAATGGCTTGTTGCACACGCTAAGTGCAACCGTGATTCCTCCGAAAGTGAGTTAGACTAAGTTGGTTTTATTTTTATTTGCACGAGGACGAGCAAAAGAGAAGTGTGGGGGTATGATTGTTCATCAAATGTGCATATTTTTAATCATATTTTCACATTTATTTTTATAAAATAATGCTATATAATTGTATTTTTGCTTAGTAATGCGCATGCTTCTATAATTAAAAGAAAAAAGCTCAAAAGATTAAAAAAGAAGCCCAAATGCCCAACAAGACAAAAAAATTCATAGATAATTTTAATACTAATTGGAGATAAAGGAGAAAATCAACTTAAATTCAAGTTGCTTAAACTCTAAGTTAAGGATAAAAAGGGAGAATTCAAATTTAAACTCAGATTTGGAGATGACTTGCTTCTCAAGTTAAAAAGAAAGAATATTCTCTAAAAATCTAAAGTTCAATGAAGATTTTAAAGATATACCTCTTGATAAATGGACAAGATGAAGCAATCATATCTGGAGATAAGGAGAAAAATCCAAGTAAATTCGGAGTTGTAAATCAATTTAGACTCAGATTCAGATTGAATACCTTTTCACATTTTGAGCATAACTTTCGCTACAAAATCTCAAATCTGATGATTCAAGATGATCCAGAAGGAAGACTTAAAGGGCTACAAGTTTTTTTGTTAATCATTATTTTCAATTCTATCATTTGTTCAGTCATATTCAGCAACCAATACGCAAACTAGTTGTAAACCAATTCAGATTTGAAGTTCCATAAATTCTGAATAAATCAAATCATGTTTGGAGATAAGAGGAGGATTCAAATTTGAAAATAGCTTGCTCTCCAAGTCAAGAGAGAGGATATTGTCTTAATAGTCAAAGTTCATATTCAAGTTTTGAAGATATATCTCTTGTTAGGTGCACAACTTCTACCAGAAGTCTATCCACTACTTCTACTATAAATAGAGAGGCAGAGCATAGGGTAAAGGGCATCTTCAAGGAGAGATCACATCTTATAGTTTTCTCTTTCAAATTTCAAGTGTAATTTCTAGAATTTAGTTTGAGAGTTATTTTTTGGAGAAAAATGAGTTCTTGTAATTGACGGTGACAACTTCAATAAAGGTTTTTCTTTTCTTTTCTTCAGTTTTTTCTTTTTTCTTTTACTTGCTTCAATTGCTCTATTTATTTTTATTTGTTTTCTTTATGCTTTTTTTTAATCACGCCTTCTTATTAGCTTGGATCAGGGAGAATTTCATGACAAAAAGAGAGGAGGAATTATTTTTAGAGTGACACTAGATATAATCTTTCTTAAAGATATTTATATTGAGAGTGACAGCTAACGAAACTATCCCACTTCTCTTCATTGTTTCTCAACTTAATTGATCGCTTGCTTTCATTTAATTATTTCAAGGTATGTTCTTTCTTTTCTTATTTATTTTCTTTCTTTTTAACTTAGTTCCCCTTGTAATCAAAACACTGACACCATCTTCTTCTTCTACCTATCACTTTCTTTCAAATTTGGTTTAATGTTTTATTTTCTTTTCTTTTAAAATAAAGAAGATCTTTAACTGGTATAATAACTTAGGAAGAAGACTTACCAAACGCTTCCATTGTTGTCCCTGCTTGTGCATCATGACCTGTTAGCCCTACGTTACACGGTAGAATTGAGGACCTAGAATTGTTCTAAAACATCTGTATTTTTCTTTGCAGGTTTGGCTCGATCAAAATTGTAACACCCCGCTCCCAGAATACGTACTTAGTTGCGTATTCAGATTTTTCGATCGTATTTTTAGATTTACTTCATGTATTTGTTTTGTATTATGAATTGTTTATATGATCGTTTTGTCTTGGATCCGGATTCGTGGACTCAGAGTCTGCCCTTCTCTGAACCGGGGACCCGATCCTAGTGCATTACTCAATTTGGTCTTTCCGGTAATCAGATTTGACCGATTTTAGTTTCAAATATTATTTTCTCATATTTTAGATTTTCTATGATTTTCTGAAATTTTCCTGAATTAAAATGGAAAATCTTCAAAACCGGTGTCGACCAGCACCGCTGACGACTTCTGGATTTTTAATTTCCAAATGGAGTCAAATTTTGAGAAACCGCTTTCACATATTTTCTTAGAATAATTTTACTATCTTAATTCATTTTCTGGGCATTTTCAGAATTTATCGGATTTCTGCCAGATTCGGTGCCGACCGATATTGGCGGCAGATTCCAGGATTTTTAATTTAAAAACTATAAAGTATTTCTTAAAACGAATTTCACCATGATTCTTAAAATAATATTCTTGATTTTTGAGAATTTTTGCGGGTCGTTCCGAGATACTTGATTTCGGGACGATTTCGGTATTTTCCCGAAAGTTTTCCGCATCCGCAACGAATCCCGGGAATCCGCCACTCTAATTATTTTCACTTTTTCTTCCAAGAGAATATCTTCCCTTTTTCATTTCTTTTCCTTTTTCCTTTTTCTTTCCTTTCTTTTCTTTCCACCAAATTCTCCAAACTTCTCCATTCTTCCATTTTCTTCTCCAACCTTCCACCAAAATATCTCCTCCAAAATATCTCCACCTCACCCATCTCCATGGCTGGCCATGATTGGCCAAGAGAAACACCTCACCCCTCCACTTTACAATTAAACCCCTCTCTTTTCCATTTTTACATCACCTTCACAAATCCAAATCCTATATAAATCTTTCCTTCTTCATTTCACTTCATTTTCTCTTCCTTCTCTTCACCAACACCTTAACCTCCACCAACTCCTTCTTCATCTCCACCATAACAACCACCCCTACAACTTCTCCAAACTCCTTACCTTCATCTTCTTCCTCCTCCATCTCCATGGAAACCACCACAACTCCAAAACTCCACCAAAGCTTCCACCTTTTCCTTTACCTTTTCCAAAACTACCTCCACCATCAAAACCTCTTCAAAAAAAAAACCACCGCTCCATCATCTCCTCAAGGGCCGGCCCCTCCTTTTGGATTGGGGCCGCGTTCTCCTCCGTTGGCAAGACTTAGGGCCGGTACCCTCCTTTTGGATTGGGGCCGAACTTCCCTTCGTCGGGCGCAGCAAAGGAATCACCTTTCCTCCTCTCTGTTTGTTTCCTAACGCGGATCTCAACCCGCGTCTGGGCAATCCCTTAACGCGCTCCGCGCGTTTCTGTATTGACACGACGCAGAGTCTATTCCCGCGTTTGTGTTCTTCTTGTGTTAACGCGACTCAGAACCAATGTCCACGTCCGCGTTTTCCTCGCATCCGCACTTGAACGCAGACCTCGCGTTTTGTGGCATTCTCGCGACGCGAACCCCGCGTCTGCTATCCCGCGTCTGCTATTCCCGCGTCTGCCATTCTCGCGACGCGAACCCCGCGTCTGCTATTCCCGCGTCTGCCATTCTTGCGACGCGAACCCCGCGTCTGCTATTCCCGCGTCTGTGATTCCCGTGTCTGCTATTTTCGCGACGCTAACTCCCGCGTCTGCGAACCCTCGCGTTTCACCCTCAAAAACCCGCGTCTCCCTGTGCACTCTCTCCTTCCATAATTATGGCGCGTCCCGAGTTTCGTGGATTTCGGACCTTTCGGCATTTCTGGTGATTTAGGCGAGTGATCTCGCTATCCTCTTGCCTTACTATTTTATTGGTTATGCGAGTGTCCTCGCTCTCGCCTCCATTTGGGTTTCCCCGCTTCGTCGGGTCGACATATATTTTATTCCCTGTTTCCATGTATTTTGTATTGGGCTGAGTCCCTGTATTTGTGTATGGCCGAGTGCCAATATCTGGACATGTATTGCTCTGTGACGAATGCTTGTACTAGGGTAGTTTCCTTCTTGTACTTATACTATGCCTGTGATGTATTGTACTGCCTTATACCATACTTGGCTTCCGGACCCTTCAACCTCCGGTCACTCACTATCTCGAAGGAGATGTGATTGGGACCGGCAGGTCTCTCAGTTCAGCCTCCGGTCCCTCACTGTCTCAGAAGAGGCGTGATTGGGATCGTCAGGATTCTCAGCTCCGCCTGGTGAGCATGCTTAGCGCTCAGTGCTTTATTCACTAAATTCGTTTAGGCGAGTTGCTGCCGGATTCTCCACTCGTATCTTAATCCGAGTGCCCCGGTAGCCTCGCAGAGCGCATTAGTGTCTAAACTCTGTTCGCTGCCTGTGCTTCCAGCTTGTTCAGCTCCGCCTGGTTATCATGATCAGCGTTCAGCGCTTTACCACTAGATTCGTCTAGGCGAGTTGCTGCCGGATTTACCGCTCGCACTTCAGTCGAGTCGTCCCGGTAACCTCGCCAGACGCTCCAGTGTTAAATACAGTTTGCTGTTTGTACTTCCAGCTTGCTCAGCTCCGCTTGATTGTGCTCAGCTACTATTCTACCACCATGCCATTTGTAACACCCCGCTCCCGGAATACGTACTTAGTTGCGTATTCAGATTTCTCGATCGTATTTTTGATTTACTTTCCGTATTTATTTTGTATTATGCATGTTTACATAATCGTTTTGTCTTGGATTTGGATTCGTGGATTCGGAGTCAACCTTAGTTTGAACCGAAGGCCCGATCCCAGAGTATTGCTCGGTTTGGACATTCTGGTATTCCGATTCGACCGATTTCAGTTTTAAATATCATTTTCCAATATTCTAGATTTTCTATGATTTTCTGAAATTTTCCTGGATTTAGTTGAAAATCTTCAAAACCGGTATCGGCCAGTTTCGTTGACCGATTCCCGGATTTTTAACTTACAAACGGTTGGTAATTTCTAAAAGTGCCTTTAGGCAATGTTTCTTAAAATCATATTTTCTATCTAAATACTTTTTCTGGGAATTATCAGAATTTATTGAAAACCCGGCCAATCCGATGTAGACCGAGATTGACGGTTGACCTTATGATTTTTATCTTGAAAATAAGATTGAATCTTTGAAAACCGATTTCACCAAAAATCATTTTATAATATTTATGATTTTTGAGAATTTTTGGGAGACTTTCCGGATTACTTTATTTTTGGGCTTTTCCGGTATTTTCCCAGATACCGAGGAGATTGTCCCATATATTCCACTTTGTCTTTTCCCATTTTCTCTCTCCTTCCTTAAACGCGGATCTCACCAACCTGAGATTCCGCATTTATTGTGAAGATCCTCCCCATTCCGCATTTAATGCACTTCAGATCAAATCCCATCAATTATCATGACTTTCTCTCTCCTCTGTCAAACGCAGCTTTGGCATCTTTCCCTAAACGCGGCCTAATCCCCGCGTTTAAACCATTTGGCCCAAACGCAGGTGAGGGCTGCGTTTTGTTGGGAAGAAACGCAAGTTTCATCCTTGCCTCTTTTGTCTTATATAGTATGCAACATCATTATGATATCCTTTTTCTCTCTCTTCATTAATTCTTCCCTTCCAAAACATCATTTCCAAGACACCCCACTCCCCTCTCATCACCATTACTGGTCAAGAGTGAGAGGGCTGCGTTTCAATGTGGGAAACGCAAGAATCCCTCCCTTGTTCTTTTGTGTTTTTGTGTGCAACATCATTCTTTTATCCTCCCCCTTCTCTCTCTTCATTAAATGCCTCTCTTCCAAAGTCTTCTCCTTGATATCCCCACTCCCTCTCATTATCACAATTGGCCAAGTGGCCAAGAGGGTCACCTCATCTCCCCATTTTACAAAAACCCCCTCATCTTTATTTATTTGCATCACTTCACAAATTCAAATCCTATAAATACCCCTCTCCTCCTTTCTTTCTTCATTTTCTTCTTCTTCTTCTTCTTCCTTGCTTCCTGCAGCCTCCAACAGAGAAGCCACCAAGAGAGAGAGCTCCTCCTCTTGCTTCCTTTGTCCACCATCTCCACCTCCATATACACCACTTTAACCACCACCAAGTACACCACCTTCAACCTCCATCACTTCGTGAGACCGGCCACTCCTTTGGATTGGGGCCGTGTTTCTTCTCCGGCGGCAAAACTTAGGGTCGGTGCCCTCCTTTTGGATTGGGACCGAACTCCCTTCATTGGACGCAGCAAAGATCTTGTTAGGCGAGTAATCTCGCTATCCGCTTGCCTTCTTACGCGAGTTTTTTCCTCGCCAAAGACTTGATTAACTTGTAGTTTATCAACATAAGATCACAACTCTTAAAAGCTGTTACTGCTCACTGTCTCCCAATATTAGTCGACTTGCCCAAATCATAAGTCGACTAACTCTTTGAAACGCAGCCTGGTTATTCTGGAACGCACCTTATTAGTCGACTAATCCTTTGTGCCAGTCGACTAACCTTTTCCTGAAACGCGTCCTTTTCCTGGAACGCTGCCTATTCTTTCATCCCTTATTGACCAACTCTTTCTTGTGAGACGCGGACTTGTGAAACGCGGATTCATGAGACGCGGACTTGTGGCATGACGCGGGCTTGTGGAACGCGACTTCATGAGACGCAGTTTTGCGAAACGCCGCTTGACTGGTCGACTACTTATGATTTCCAGTCGACTAACTTTTCTGTCTGAAACGCGGCTCTTTGAGACGCGCCACTTCCCTGAGACGCGCCTCTTTCCTGAGACGCGCCACTTTCTAGAGGCGCGCCGTTTCTCTGAAACGCAGCTTTCCCAAACGCAGCCTAGCTAGTCGACTTGTCTCTTTGTTATAGTCGACTAACTCCTTGCTTAGTCGACTACCCATGAATCCCTAGTCGACTATCTTTAGCTAACTGCTGTGATTGATCACTTCCTTGAATATGGACTTTATCCTCGGGACTTGTATTATTTGTTATGATATTTTCATGACTTGTCACCTGTCTAATATCACCATCTTGTCATGCTATCACTTGACACCCAGCATGATCTACTTGACTTGTGATTATCATGTTTACGGGAATCTTGCCTTGTTATTGTGTATGGAACTAAGTGCCGCACAGAGCAAAGTGCCACACCACTCGGTAGGGGCCACCTCTTGAATCTGTGGGGGCCACCTCTAGAATCCATCCCCTCAGAACAAAGTGCCACACAGAGCAAAGTGCCACACCATACTCGGTGGGGGCCACCTCTTGAATCTGTGGGGGCCACCTCTTGAATCTATAGGGCTATTCCTGTATGACCTGTTATTCCCGTAAATTGATAATATTGATAAGCTACAACTTACACGGGGAATGGGAGGAAGTGATGGATGCCGGAATGATGCCTTGCTTATAGTAATGGATACTTGAACTGACGATTCGTGTTAGTGGGACTTAGGGCCCACAGAAGATGCGTGTTAGGGGGACTTAGGGCCCTCAAGCTGGTCCCAGGTGTATGGGAACTACTATAAGAAGTGTTATCAGTTCTCCATCTGCTTCCGTTAACAACCCTTGGCTTGCTTATATATGGATGTATGTGTGTTGGGGTGTACACCCGGACACATACCCAGATATATGAGTCAGACGAGTAATAATATAAACGTTGCCTATTGTGATTCCTGTTATGATGCCTGTTATGACTCCCGTTATGTACTCCTGTTATTCCTGTTATGGACTCCCGTTATGATCCCTGTTATGGTTTCCTGTTACGCCTGTTATGATTCCCGTTATTCTTGTTATGTATTCCTGTTATGGCTATTATGTGATTTGCGACTCTGATTCTATACGCTTGGATTACAGTGGCCTGAGATAAAGGTATATAGATGAGGGTTTCCTTGTTTGGATTATTCCTTCGACGTACTAATCTCATGGAACCGTGACCTAAGCGTACACAATCAGTCTTGCTTATAATTGGATTTACCCTGGATCTCCTGTTTTATGATGATTATGATATACTTGTTCATACCTGCTATATTTGTGTTCTAACCCCCTATTTTCTGAAATTGATATCATTTGTTGTATTCACACTTGTGCTCATCCTGGCTCGCCATCTGGCTTTTGCATCACTACTCGCCTGGGGAGTTTCATCTGACTCCCTTGGATTCTCATGTCCAGGTTTGGAGCTTGGAGCGTGTGGGTCTTTCCTGTTGCTGATCAGAGTGGCGCAGCGGTAGCGTGGATCTCCAGCCTACCGTCCAGAGCCACGTCCTTCCAGGCCCCTGTGTGCCTCTCGAGTTTCCTTATAGTGAACTCGTGAGTGCCTTTCATTGTTTACTCCTGTATGCTCCTTGTATTCTCGCATTTGCGCCTATCAGGTGATGTAATATTATTGTAATATTAGATCACCTCTGGTGATAACTCTGTAATTGGACTCATATATTGGAATGTATAATGCACCACTTGCTTCCGTACTCTGAATCTTGCATGTACTGATGCTTAGCGTATATACGTGAGGGTATTTCTGACCTGCGTATATACGTCGCAGTGACGTCTCCGTATCCGCGGGATCGGGGCGTTACACCATTACTTCATACTTGTCCTTTGCATGTTACTATTTAACACATGTATATCACCTGTCAACTGTTGTGTTATCATCTAATACCTGACATGATACTACTCGGGCAAGGTCCCTTGTTATGACATGACTTGCCACCGGACTAACATCAATCTCTTGACATGACTTGTTACCTGCCAAGTATCAATCTCCTGTCATCTATCACTTGACACCCACGCATGCATGATATACTTGACTCTCATGATTATCACGATAACGGGAATGATGACCTGACATCTTGATAGTACAAACTGTACTCCTGATACACATGTGATATATTATAGTACGAACCAGTACTCCTGTGATACCTGTATTCCTGACTTGTTCTTCCTCATTCCCGGAATCTGATAATCATCCAATAATTCATAAAAGGAACAACTTGCATCGGTCGGGGGAAACTTGCGGCTATCAATATGTGTTCGTGTTTACAGTGGTATTAGGCATGTTGTGCAACTAAAACTTTCGGTCGTCTGACCTGTGGGCCTCCAGGCGACCGAGGGAGTGCTGGCTCCTCCTTCCTGGTACCATCATGATAAGGGCATACATAAGTCCCTCCTGTTGCCTTGCGGCGGGTTCCGTCACCACCAGCAACGGAACAATCCTGGGCCGTGGTCCCGGGTATGTACGGGACCCACTGTAAACATAGTTCGTTGATACCCCCGCTGGTTTCTAATAACAACCTTGCTTTACTCGGATATGGATCTATGTGTACTGGGACGCTAGTTCACATAGCTAGATATCAGGGTAAGACGAGTAATAATAAAGTGTCAAGATAATAACCGGCTCTTTAAGTTGTAAGTAGAGGTATGTGGAATGGGACGCATACTGAAGCCTGCAGCTTAAACGGCTATGAATCTGTGATATGCTCACCATATTTGCTTGTACTGGTTTTACATCGGATTTCCGTTTTATGATTATTATTATATTAGCTGCTCATACCCTGCTTTACCCTTGTATCCACCTGCCTCCTGTTCATTTTCTTATCATGCCATGAGTACAGTCGGGTTGTATGTGCTTAGATTATGGTGACATAAGATAAGGGTATATAGATGAGGGTTTCCTTGTTTGGATTATTCCTTCGACGTACTAGTCTTATGGAGCCGTGATCTGAAACCATACAATCAGATTTGCTCGCCCTCGGCTTTATTTGATTTATCGCTTTAACTTATACTTACCCTTGCTCGCCACTTGGCTTTTGCTTCACCACTCGCCTGGGGAGTTTCATCTGACTCCCCTGGATCCTCATGTCCAGGTCATGGAGCTTGGAGCGTGTGGATTCTCCATGTTGCTGATCAGAGTGGTGGCAGCGGATTAGCGTGGATCTCCAGCAGACTGTTCAGAGCTCTAATCTTCCAGGCCCCCTGTGTGCCTCTCGAGTTTTCCTTTAGTAAACTCGTGAGTGCCCTTTTGTACTATTCATCCATGTACATCTGCTTGTAATCTCGCAATTGCGCATATCAGTGATGTAATATTCATGTAATATTGGATCACCTCTGGTGATAACTTTGTAATTGTACTCATGGTTGGAATGTATAATGCACCCATTTGCTTCCGTACTCTGATTCTTGCCTGTACTGATGCTTAGCGTATATACGGGAGGGTATTTTCTGACCTACGTATATACGTCGCAGTAACGTCTCCGTACCCGCCGGATCGGGGCGTTACAAAAATTCATTGAGGATACATGTTTGCAACTCAAGTTTCTTCTTCATTGTTAAAAGTATGTGTGAGAAATTTCTTCTTTGAGATTATAATTGGTGCTAATTATAATTGATGTTGGTTGCAGATCAGAGATCGATGGTCGTACCTCTCTCACTTTCTCCCTCGTCATCAACAAAAAATGAACAACAATGAGGTTTTGATAATACGACACAGTGCACTGCGACCCTGGTCGCAATGATCGTCTTCGCCCTCTCTCTCACCTTCTCCTCATCATCAACAGAAAACAAACAAAACGAGGACGAGATCAAAGGTCAGATATCGTAGCCCTCGTGCTAAGATCAGAGCTCGTCGCCGACCTCTATGTTATCTTCTCTCTCCTCACGGTCCCAATCCAGCCTCAGCACATCAGCAACCGACCACACGACCCTGGTCGCCGTGCAGTGGACCAGGGGCGTAGTGGGTCGGCAGTGGACTCATCATGACATCGACCATGGTCACAGTGGACTATATAATGCACTGCGACCAGGGCGCAGTTGGTCGCAGTGGACTCGTCAGGGCAGCGGTGACATCAATGGGGCGGCAGCGATGGGGCAGAGGCGACATCGTCGGGGCGACAGCGAGCTCGTCAAGGCATCGACGACATCTATGGGGGCAAAGGTGAGCTTGTCGAGGCGACGACGACATTGACGGGGGGCGGCGGCGACCTAGTCATGGTGGCGACGAGGTCCATAGGGCGGTGGCGAATTCGTCAAGGCGGCGACAAACTCGTCAGGGCGGCGGTGATGACGAGGGGCGATGAGATTTGGAGGAGAGCTTGAGATCAGGTGGAATTGAGAGAGAGAGAGAGAGAGAGAGAGAGAGAGAGAGACTAAGTTGGGCAAGAGAGAGGGGTTTACGTAGAAAGAGAGGGGTTATTTTGTAAAAATTATTGTTCTTATCTCAAACTCAATCTTGAGCTGAGATTCAGCCACGTCATCGCCAGTTGAGGGAGTCTCTTAGCTGGCAGTTGAGGTACATCTCTCTCTCTCTCTCTCTCACACACACACACACACATATATACCACACACATGTGTGTGTGTAGAGAGAGAGAGGACTTGTGTCATTTCGAAAGGATTCGAGGCCGGAATCCTTTCACTCAAATACAACCCTGCAACATTCGAATGGAAGATCAATTCCGTGAAGCTGATCTACATTATTTCAAGTATATAAGATAAAAATCATTGTATTTTGAATATTTTTGTCTATCCATCAAGTAGGTGCAAAATGAATGACCGAAAATAGTATATTGTCTTAGATCTGCGTGTGTTTAGATCATGATGAAATGGTCGGATCGAGATTTGTATGTTAAACACGTAGATTTAAGCAATATGCTATTTTCAGCTGTCCATTTTGCGCGATAAAGCAAAATAATCTTCAATAAATGATTTTTGATTTTTAGTTACTTGAAATAATGTAGCTCGGCTTCAATGGAATGGATCTTGCATTCGGATATCATAGGGTTGTATTTGAGTGAAAGGATTCGGCCTTGAATGCTTCCGGAATGACACAAGTTTGTGTGTGTGTGTGTGATGCATGAGTGTAAATAGTATGTATAAATATTTATGTTTGTGTGTATGTATATATATGTATGTGTGTATTTGTGTTTTTCTTTCTTTAGTTTATATGTACTATATTGTTTATCTAGTTAAACATGATTAGATTTAATACGGGTACAAATTTAAGCATGAGATGGACTATTTGCTTCATAGAGAGTGACACCTAACTAGGAGGTGGCTTGAAGTTGTCAAGAATGTGACACCTAGGTCTCCTAGGTTGTGAGGTGGCTAAGAAAGCTTACTAATTTGACACTATAGTATGAAGTGTTTGGAGGAGATAATCCCTTAAATGTAACCATATTATCTCATCTTAAAAAAAAAAAAAAAAGATTTCTCTCCGATTACGTTATGCTGCTGCATCTTTCCTTTTGCTCTTATATCATCACATTTAAAGAGGAGAAGAAACAAGTGGAAAAAGATGAAGGAAGAAGTTGAAAGAAGAAAGAAATGTCATAGTTTTCTTTGATTAAGATAAAAAATTTATTTGATACTTTGTAGATATTTATGGTTTTCTCTACTAAATAAGAAGGTACAAGTTTGACAACCAAAAAGAAAAATAATTAGTGTAGTTATGTTCTTGTGGAGTTCTGCAGACCCGTGACATTTTGTCCAATTTCAGTTATCAAAAAACTTAAATACTGTCATGTAATATGTTTTTTGAAAAGCTTATCTACTTCAGTTTCGAACGAATCGTATCATGTTTCTTTTGGATGACTATGGTATGAGATATGATTGATTTAAGAGGACTTGTCAGGATTTTAGAACTGTACAAGAAGCAGACATTGTACTATATTCATAAGTACATATAAAATAAATTAAGAAAAGAAGTATAATAATTATAACCTCCATAAATTATGATTACTTTTGTTATTACACTATATTATTTTTGTTGTCACCTATGGGGCTAAAAGAAGTAAAAGAGAGAGAAGTTGAATATGAATTCTGAAAATTCTGTGCACTTACAGTAATTTGATGATATCTTCCACTGTTGATCTCAGATCGAGCTGAGACTGATTCATTATATGTATTCATAGTTTTCAGTATTGGTTTCTGTTCTATACTACTTGGCTTGAATGATTACGATTTTCCTTTTTTTTTTTGGAGGAGGAAATGATGATTAAATTGTATCAGAATAATAACTCCTTTCTTTAGTAAAATATGCGTCGCAGTAGGTCGAATGCAATTAGATGACAGAGACTTGGTTCAAGAAATCTCAAAGCGCTGAAGGATTCAAGTTCCTGGAGCTTCAAGTAAAAAAATTTAACAAGTTCATCAGATTTTGTATTATGAGTGATCAAAATTTATCAAGTTCATGGATCTCCAATTTAATCCATGTTTCCTGTGATCTCTGCTTACATTGGGACCAACATTACCTTGCCTCCCTCCAAACACAAGTGAAAAGTTAATTCTGATACACAAGACCTCAAACTTCTTCCTGATTTGGCTTTCATCTCTCTATGAGAAACAAATGAGTTAATTTACAGAAAAATAATTAGCGTTTTATTGCATACATTTCTGTGAGTAAAACATATGTAACACCACTGCTTGGGATATAATCTTTTCATGATGTCGACACTGTGGCAGGAGACCGGAGAACCTGCTGCAGTAACCGTGCAGCAAGACGTTGCGAGATTCCCCCAACGACTCGCCCACCAAGGAATGCGAGCTTCAGGTTGCTGAAGAATCTGCCATGGTGGAATTATTTTGTGTTACGAGTTTCAGTTACATTGACAAACATTGAAGCTATCAAGAATAAAAGTATAGTAAGATCCTTCGTAGTAG